>PVJI01009035.1:0-68506 GCA_004026765.1 Micronycteris hirsuta
GTGGATGTCGTTTGGGAGTTCTGCTGGTCATTTGAGTCATTTAAATGAATACGGTGTGGAGGAAGTGTTCATAGTCCCCACCTTCCACTGCAGCCTTTTCCTGTCTCCGTCACCCTGTTCTCCTCCATTGACTGCGACTGCAGCTGTCCCATCGAGCCACTCTGCCCATTGGAGAGACCGGCTCTGTGAATCAGCTCCGGCTGGCACTGTCTCCTCGCTGAGCCGCCTTCTGCTTTTTCTGGAACAGATACAAGTTTGTGCCATGAGACAGTCGGGCTTCTCAGCCCTGCCTCCAGTCCTTTAAATACACATTTTCTTAAAGCCTGACTATAAGTTTGGCAGTAAAGCGAGGTCCTAAAAACACAAAGCAGAAAACAGAAAAAGTGCTTTTTACTATGGGCTAAAAACTGATAAAAACTTAAAAAGCAGGGCTTTTAGAATATTGGTTATTCAAGGACTGGTTATGCAAATATAGCCTAAGAAATCAGTATAAATTTTCCGATGAGATCAGGCAAAACGGATGCTTAAAAGACATTAGTGATTTGAAATAGAAGGTATTTCTGTCTCTTTCTTCTAGACATGGAAAGGAAGGAGCAAGAGTTAGAGCAACTGAGAATGGATTGTGAGCATTTTAAAGCACGCCTCGAGTCTGTGCAAGCCGACCACATGAAGGAGAAGAAGGTACGGCGTCCGCAGGCGCTGCCTCGCGCGCCGGCATCGTGGCGTGTCCGCCGCGCGGTGCTGGGCGCGTCTTTCTAGCCCGGAAGCCCCAGGAGGTTGTACTGTCGAATGTCTGTATTCCAAGTGGGTTGGAAAATAGTTGGACACTTGGATTTTATAACCATTTAATGTGGAGATTATTTACTTGGTGCCTTTTAATAGTCAGCTGCTGTTAATTTTTATGTTTAAAGGACCATTCCAAAACATAAAAATTTGTAATGAAAGTCTTGAAAAAATATTGTGCACATAATTTGTATTTAGAGGTAGATATGTTAAATCAGAAATATTTGTAACTAATTTAGAGGATCAGTTACAGATATTTTTAGAACAACCAATTGTAATATTAGGGGAGGCTAATATTTCTTTAAAATTACACATTAATTTTACTTTTTATGAGGAAGAAATTATTTCTTCTGTAAAATGAGCTATTCTGCCAGTTATGATGAAATTTGGAGCTTGAATGTTTATTTTTGAGTAGTAAAACAATAATTGGACTAGTAATAACTTGCTAGTGTGTATTATTTGCTGCGTGTTGGCAGGAGTCAGCAGCTGTCCGTGCACCTCACTTCTCCCAGCACAGCTGGGGTAGCAGGTAGTACTAATTTACAGGAAAGCCCCCCTACCGGTGCACTAAGCCTGTTTCATACTGCTTCTTGTATGGAGGGATTCTGGGTGTGCCTCAAAGAGGATTTCCAAAATGGGGATTTTGTATAGTCTTTAATATTGAGCAAGTAGAAAAGGTTAGGGAAAGAGTTTTAGTCTCAAAACTGAGTTAGGTGGAACATCACATATTGAAAGGTGACGTTTTAGCGTTGCCATATTCTGCTTAAATCGTGATAAACTGAAATTACAGTGTGGTGACTTTGGGCCTGAAAGTGTCATGGTCTGAAAGAAGGTGACCACCAGGCAGGACAGGATTTGATCAGTGTTAACATGGTCCATTGGTTCAGTTCTTTCTCCAGTTGCTGAGACATCCTTGTTAAGGTTGAAGCTTAAATTGAGCAAAATCTTAGATTTCCTGTTTTTTTGTTTTTTTTTTAATTGAAAGCATAGGAAAAATGCATGTTTGCTGGCATGTTAGACGTAATGCTTAAAAATAAGCCATCTGCTAAAGTGCTAGTATAGAGGACACAACGGCCATGGTGAAGCAGCTTCACGTCACCAGCGTGTTATTGCCCTCACACTTGACCTTAGTTAAATGCGAATATTTTAGGTTAAACTGTTTCCAGTTACGTTTGCTGTTTAGTAGTCTTGCTGATATAATTCCAGTTCGTGCAACAAGGCCATGTCTGTTCTTGCTGTGGAGAACTGGCAGCTGCCTTTTCTGTGGTCTCCGTCCAGGTCTGCACAGGTCACATGCCAGACTCTGGAAGCTTATCTTAGAGTCGAAGAACCAGGAAAGAAGCCAGGGGCTGTATCCCAAATCAGCGAATTGCTAGTAAGGACTTCATTGTGGGTGAAAGTCGTTAGGGAAAGGCGGGGGCTACTGGGTTCAGTATGTAAAAAGAGGTCAGATCACAAAGTATGGACTCAAATTCATAAAGCAGCAGCTCCCAACTGCTCTGGAGAATGGTGACTGGAACCAGGGGAACTTCGTTCCTGACCTCGGTGATGTTTGAGTTGGATCAGTGGAGGAGGCCAGCTGGGCCTTGATGTGATCTAAGGGGCCGGCCTGGCAAAGCAGCCTGTGAACTCGGAGAAGAAACAGCTCAGCTTTCCCGGGGCAGGTGAGACTGTCAGTGTCTGGATGGCTTTTTGAAGGACTGTGCTGCCACCGTAAGGTTAGAGGCGGCTTTCCACAGAGCCCCTGCTGGCAGGCCTGGTTTAGTGCCTTGTGGCTTGACCGTGTGTGACGTGATCACAGACCGTGCGCAGTGCCCCGTGGTCGTGAGGAGCAGGCCTGGCGCTGGCTCGCCCGTGGTTTCGTCCTCTGTGCGCTGCTCTCCTGTGGCCCGCACCTTTCACACGCAGTGAACTAACTCAAGTCTGGACTGCCAGGGTTTCGTTATCCACATTTTTAATTTGGTAGGAAAGAGCTTACTATTTTTATGGTGATAAACGGAAAGCTGTTGCAAACTTTGTACCTTATTTCAGAAAACTTTTAGAAGAAAAATTAACTGACAGTATAGTTGAGTTAAAAATCAGAAATGAACCACAGGTTTTTGTGAAGGAATCTTGAAAGTGTTGTTTTTGATGCACTGTTATGTATCAGTGTTCACTTTAAGTAGGAAAATATATCAGGGTTTGATTATTGTTTATTTTAAAACAGCGACACTTAGATATATTTTATACACCACAGAAGTCATCTGTTGTACAAGTATGGTTTGACAGTTTTTAATAAATTTAAGCAGTTGCATAACTATTACCCCAATCCAGCTTTTAAAAAGTTTTTTAGTAATTGATTTTAGAGAGAGACAGAGACAGAGAGAGAAACATCAGTTTGTTGTTCCGCTCGTTGGTGCATTCACTGGTTGATTCTTGTCTGTCCCCGATTGTGTATGGGAACGATGCTCTAATCAACTCAACTACCCGGCCAGGGCCCCAGTCCAGTTTGTTTGTTTGGTAAAAAAATTATTTTGAAATAATTACAGATTCACAGGAAGTCGCACAAAGTCCGGGGAAGTCTCCCCTCCCGTCACCCAGTTTCCCCCAATGGTGACGTCATGCATTACTACAGGACAAAGTAAAAGCCAGGAGACTGACATTGATAGAGTGACATTGATTTCGGCTGTCCACTTTTATAGATGATTTTTACCTGTCTCTCTATATTTCCCTTTTCTGAACACTTCGTACAAGTGGAATCACACGATGTGTAGTCTTGTGTGTGTGGTGCAGTGCTGTGGGGGTTCATGATGTGAGCTCACGTTGTTCCCATTGGCTGGAGAGACCACATTTTTTTATCCCCTCACTAGTTTGTGAATAAAGTTAGGTTATTTCCAGTTTTTGACTATTATGGATGCTGCTCTAAACATTCGTATACAAGTTTGTGTGTGGACGTATATTTTAATTTTTCTTGGGGAGACACCTAGAGGTAAAATCGCTGGATCATATGGTGAGCATCTGGTTGATTTTTGAGAAAGTTCCAGACTGTTTACTGAAGTGTGCATCATTCTGTGTTCCCCACAGCAGCGTACGAAGGTCCTGCTGTTTCCGTACTGTTACCGACACTTGGTGTTTTCGGGCCTTTGGACGGTAGCCATTTTAATGTGCATGTCATGGTATCTCACTGTGGCTTTAGTCTGCATTTTCCTCATTACTAATGAAGTTGAACATCTTTTCATGTATTTATTATTGATATGTATAGTTTATTTGGTTAAATAGCTATTTAAAATTTTTGCCTATTTTGAATTGGGTTGTTTATTTTACTTTTGAGTTGCAAGATTTCCTTACATATTCTTCATACAAGTCCTTTTTCGAGAAATGACTTAGAAATATTTTTTCTCACTGCCTTTGACATGTTTATCAAAACTAGCTGTCTGGAGTGATTTGACCTTCACGGAACAAACGAATTTGAATTTATGCCGCGTGCTTCTTTTCCTCCGTGGTGGGTTTCTTTTCTGCCGCCTTCTTCTCAGCTGCTGGGTCCCTGGTAGCCGCAGCCGTTTCTCCCGCCACAGGCTGCTTCTGCTCCCAAATGCCAGCAGCCTTCTTGCCTTTCTTCCCCACCACAGCTTCTTGTCTGGAACCCCCTTCTCATCTGGTTTGGCTTCTAGTGCTGTGCTGCTCTATGCACCGGAGCTGTGGCTCCTGGCCTGGCGACGAGTGGTGTTCTGGCACATGGTCGTTGCATGTGGGTTTGGCTTCAGCACGCCTCTCAGGTTTTTCAGGGGACTCTTCTTCAGGACTCTGCGATGAATCGTCTTGCGTGGTGCTTGGAGGACTCTGGATCTCTGGGCTTTTCAGGGTTCTGCTGAGGTCTGTACCGAGTGTCTTGTGCATGGGAAGGTCGCAGTCGCTCTGGAGGGAGGCCACTGTTTGCCAAGTGCCACACAAATCACTGTGTGGAAGCGCTTGCGGTCCGGATGCAGACACGGCCCACGTGCCCTCTGGGAGCAGGTTTCAAAGTGTTCAGTTTGCTTCCATTGTGCAGCGGAGTTCCAGGGGTGTTTCTGAAGGCTTCGGTGATACTGCTGTCCTCATTATAGATGATGCAGGGTGCCCTGCGCTGGCTTCGATGACAGCTTCTCATTTTGCCCTTGCCAGCTCTCATTTGCCGAGAGGCATAGATCTTTCTGATATCATTTTAGGCCTTAGGCTTCTTAAGAAGCAAAACAGCCTCCTTGGTTTTCTTGTAGCTTTCACTTTATCTTCATCCACCAAAGGAAGTTCAGAAACTTCCTCAATATGATGACCTCTAGGCATGACCAGTGCTGGTAAGGCCAGGGCAGCCAGGGCAGAGCAGAGGCGTGTCACTTCTGTGCTGTGTTCATCTGTGCTACCAACGGTGCCAGGGTTTGGTTGGCGCAAACATGCGGCCCCCACGACACATGTTTCCACAAGCACCCTGGCCAGGATGACGAGTCCCACCACCCCGAACTCTGGAAACTCGAGCCACAGCTCTGCCAGCACCCTAGGACTCAGCTCTGGCCTGAGGCCTGCCAGTCCACTGAGCGCGTGGGGCTGTCTGTTGTTTTTGCACACGTTAGAGTGAACAAAGTTGAAATATCTGGTCAAACGGGAACCTTGAACACGGCGGGTAAGTGCTGTTTTGGCGCACGATTCCCCCTTTTCAGGGTGCACGGGCGTCAGCGGACAAGCACGCTCCCCGGCGTGGAGGGGAGAGCACGCTCCTCTCTAGAAATACTTTCTTTTAGTACATGGCTGACTTTTTACTTTCGTAATGTGGCCTTTTGAAGAGTAAAAGTTTTAAATTTTGATGTTCAATTTACTGTTTGCTTTTAATGGATCATGATTTTGTTGTGATATTTAAGAACTATTTGCCTAACCCCAAGGTCACAGAGGTCTTCTAGAAATTTGATGTTTAGGTCTAGGATTCATTTTGAGTTAACTTTTTTCACATAAAAATATCTAGTCATTTTAGCATTACTTTTTGAAAAGACAGTTTTTCCATTGAACTGTCTTGGCATCTTTGTTAAAATTGATTGCCATAAATGTTAGTGTTTTACTGAGCTGTTCTACACCTGCTGGTATGCCAGTGCCACACTGGTTTGATTTTTATAGTTTTATGGTAAGTTTTTATTTTTGAAATCAGTGTTAGTCCTCTAACAGTTTTTCTTTTTAAAACTTACTTTGCATTTCCATTTCAATTTTGGAATCAGATTATTACTTTGTACAAAAAAAATGTACTGAAATTTTGATAGGGATTGTGTTGAATCTGTGAATCAATTTGAGGAGAGTTATCAATTTACCAATGTCACGTCTTCCAACCCATGAACATGGTGTGTTTGTCCATTTACAGGCTAACCTCAGAGATATTGTAGGTTCCACTCCAGACCGCCGTAATGAAGCTAGTCACATAAATTTTTTAGTTTCCCAGTGCATATAAAAGTTTATGTTTAGGCCCTGGCTGGTGTAGCTCAGTGGATTGAGCGCAGTCTGGGAACCAAGCGGTCCTGGTTCGATTCCCAGTCAGGGCACATGCCTGGGTTGCGGGCCAGGTCCCCGTGAGGGCCATGTGAGAGGCAACCATACATTGCTGTTTCTCTCCCTCTCTTTCTCCCTCCCTTCCCCTCTCTCTCTAAAAATAAATTAAAAAAAAAAAAGAATGGCTATTTAAAAAAAAAGTAATCTTAAAAAAAAGTTTATGTTTATACTATACTATAGTCTAATAAGTGTGCAAAAATAGCATTATGTCTAAAAAATGTATGTACCCTTACCAAAAATACTCTGTTGCTAAAAGGTGTAACCATCATCTGGGCCTTCAGCAAGGTGCAGTCTTTTTGCTGGGGGAGGGTCTTGCCTCAGCATTGATGGCTGTTGACTGATCAGGGTGGTGGCTGTGACAGCTTCTTAAAATAAGACGGCATTGAAGTGGGCTGCACTGATCGGCTCTTCCTTTCACAAATGATTTCTCTGTGACACGTGATGCTGTTTGATAGCCTCTTATCCGCAGCAGAACTTCTTTCACACTTGAAGTCAGTTCTCTCAAACTCTGCTGATGCCTTATCAACTAAGTTTATATAATATTGTAAACCCTTTGCTGACATTTCAGTAGTGTTCACAACGTCTTCATTAAGAGCAGATTCCATTTCAAGAAACCACTTTCTTTGCTCATCCGTAAGAAGCAAATCTTCATGTGTGAAAGTGTAATTATCAGATTGCAGTGATCTAGTCATATCTTCAGGATCTAATTCTAGTTTTCTTGCTATTTCCACCATATATGCAGCTACTTCCTCCGCTGAAGCCTTGAACTCCTTAAAGTCATCCATGAGGGTTGGAATCAATTTCCAAATTCCTGTTAATGTTGATATTTTGACTTCTTTCTGTGAATCATGCATGCTCTTAATGGGATCTAGAATGGTGAATCCTTTCCAGAAGGTTTTCAATGTACTTTGCCCAGATCCATCAGAGGATTCACTGTCGATGGCAGTTTGAGCTTTACTAAATGTATTTCTTAAATTATGAGACTTGAAAGTCTAAATTACTCCTTGGCCCATGGGCTACAGGATGGATATTATGTTGGCAGGCATGAAAACAACATTAATCTCATCGTGCGTCCCCACCAGAGCTCTTGAGTGAGTAGTGCACTGTCGGTGAGTGGTAGTATTTTGAAAGGAATTTTTTACTGAGCAGTCTGAGTAGTGAGCTTAAAACATTCAATAAACCATATTGTAAATAGATGTGCTATCATCCAGCCTTTTTTGTCCCATTAATAAAACATCGGCAGAGTAGAGTTAGCATATTCTTAAGGGCCCTAGGATTTTCTAATTGGTAAATGAGCATTAGCTTCAATGTGAAGTCACCAGCTGCATTAGCCCCTACCAAGAGAGTCAGCCTGTCCTTTGAAGCTTTGAAGCCAGGCACTGACTTCTCCCCTCTGGCTAGGAAAGCCCTAGGTGGCATCTTCCAATAGAAGGCTGTTTCATCTGCATTGAAAATCTGTTATTTAGTGTAGCCACTTTCATTAATTATCTTAGCTAGATATTTTGGATAACTTGCTGCAGCTTCTACAGCAGCATTTGCTGCTTCATCTTGCACTTTTATGTTATGGAGATGGCTTCTTTCTGTAAACCTCGTGACCCAACCTCTGCTAGCTTGAAACTTTCCTTCTGTGGCTTCCTCACATCTCTCAGCCTTTACAGAGTTGAAGAGAGGTAGGGGCCTTACTCTGGATTAGGTTTGGCCTAAGGGAATGTTGTGGCTGGCTTGATCTATCCAGACCACTAAAACTTTCTCCTTATCAGCAATAAGGCTGTTTCACTTTCTTACCATTTCTTAGCACTTTTCATTTCCATCAGGAATTTTTCCTTTGCATTCACAACATGGCTAACTGGTGCGGGAGGCCTAGCTTCCGGCCTGTCTCAGTTTCAATGTGCCTTCCTCACTGAGCTTAGCCGTTTCTAGCTTTGATGTAAAGTGAGAGATGTGTGACTCGTCCTTTCACTTGAACACTTAGAGCCTTTGTAGGGTTATTGGCCTAATTTCAACAGTGTCGTGTCTCAGGGAGAGAGACAGGGGAATGGCTGGTCGGTAGAGCAGCCAGAACATACATAACATTCGTGAAGTTTACCATCTTAAATGGGTGCGGGTCCCGTTCGTTGGTCCCCAAAACAATTACAATAGTAACACCAGAGATCACTGATCACAGAAAATCATAACAAAAATAATAATAACGAAAGAGTTTGAAATATTGTGAGAATGACCAAAATGTGACACAGGAACATGAAGTGAGTGAAAGTGAGGAAAATGGTACCAAGAGACTTGCTACACAGGGTTGCCACCCGCCTTCGGTGGTGCAGACACACAGTTCTGAGCGCAGTGAAGCGAGTGCAATAAAATGAGGTCTGTCTGTATTTAAATCTTTTTTTTCTCAGTAATGTTTTGTAGTTTTTACTGTGCAGGTCATGAACTACCTTTCTTATGTTTACTCTTATTTTTTGAAAAAAAATTTTATTTATTCATTTTTAGAGAGAAGGAAAGGGAGGGAGAAATAGAAACATCGATGTGAGAGAGAAACATCAATCTGTTGCCTCTCATATGCACCCCGATCAAGACTGAACCCAAAACCCAGGCGTGTGCCCTGACTGGGAATCAAACTGGCGACCTTCGGCTTTGTGGGATGGTGCCCAACCAACTGAGCCACACTGGTCAGGGCCCTATTTTATTTTTGGTGTTGTGAATGGAATTGTTTTCTTTCTTTCTTTGATATTATTGTACTATAGGTACAGCCCTGCATTAGGGCATATCTGCTTGCAACCACCAGATGGGACCGTAGTGAAGACAACTCTGCCTGGTCACTTTGAGCAGTTCTCACGTGATCTCGCAGAGGCATCCCCATAACCAGACTAACTGAGATTCATGCTGTTCCAGTTGTGAGAGAAGCTAGGAATCTTTTCTTAAATTTTTATTTATTCATTTATTTTTCCCTTTTTATTGAATGTATTTGGGTGAGATTGGTTAATAAAATTATATAGGTTTCAGGTGTACAGTTTTATAAGAGATCATCTGTATATTGTATTGTGTGTTCACCACCCCAAGTCTCCTTCCATCACCATTTATCTCCCTTTTAACCTCTTCTACCTCCTCCTTATCCCTCGTTTCCTCTGGTACTCACCATACTATTTTCTACGTTTAGGAGGTATTTTTTTCTTAATCCCTTCTCCTTTTTCACCCAGCCCTGCAACCCTCCTAAAAGCTAGAAATCTTACAGGAAATGCTGCGGTCTAGTCTTTTCCATACGTCACCGTGAGTTGAGTGGCTTCAGCGATAGAGACCTGAAGAACGGACCTGGGAGTCCAGATTGCTGTTGTGATGCAGTCAGACCTTGAGAACCCAGAGCTGAAGCATCCCATAAAGCAGTGTTAGCAGGTGTCATTGGCTCAGTGACCACTTTCTCCTGAAGTAGATGTGACTGTGCAGGGGATGGCAGAAGTCGGTGTGCAGTTGTTCCCGTGGGAGAAGACATGCAGGTTACGATTGTTACAGGGCTTTCTTCACTCTGTGTTCCGCGTGCGCACAACGGCAAACCTCGTAGTGCCCACGCTGTTGTAGGAATGTGTGTGAAGCTCTGTGTACCAAATGTACCCTCTCCGGGTGGGTCTGAGTAGGCCACCCAAGGCCACGTAACGAGGTCAACGAAGTTTGGTCTGTGGCCCCACTGCTCGTTTCTCCCCGAGACAGAAAGCCCCTCTGCTTTGTCCTGCACTCTTACCTCTCTGATCAGAGAACCTGGGCCATCTAGTATACTTCAACTCTGGGGGCTGTCGAGCTAATTATAATTTGGAATAAATACATTTAACTGTGTTTTTATATTTTTAAGTTTATCTCTTGCTAAGGAAATTCTATTACCTTCGAAGGGAATTTCAGGTAACAAGGAATAATGAAGCCGATGGTGGTGGTTGGGGAGGGCAGGACTTCCCACGTCACCTAAGACCCACCTGGAGGTGAATCTTCAGGTGTGCTTGGTGGTCAGAGGGACACCAGGAGGACAGGTCACTGTCTCTGTCCTTGGTAAGAGCCCTGGCTTAGACTTCCCAGGGAAGGTTCCTCAGAGGCGGGAGAGTGAGAAGGCCCCCATCTTCTTGAGACACTGGCACTTACCTTGCTGCGCCAGCGCGCGCCTGGGAGGCCCTTGCTTTGCACGCCTGTCCCTCCTCTTTTCCCGTCTCTCCTGTGTGGTGTTAGCTGTGTCCTGTGGCGGTTTTACAGTGGAGTGAGCCATTTGGAGGCAGCAGACTCCTTTATTAAAATGTTGCTCTGTGTGCGGACTGCTGCGTGAGGTTGTCACTTTGTTCAGGTGCTGGTCCTGGGTATAGCCGCTTGGGACATGAGATTCCGAATGTTTTCATTTGACTTAAGATGAATTTGCGGCCCCACTGTTCCCTTTTCTCCCCTGGATGAAAAGCTTCTAGACTTTGGCAGTATTTATAAATTCTAATGCACTAGGATGTTTTCTAAGAGTTAATTTTGGCTTTGAAGTTTATTTTAAAAATATGGATTATGGCTTTCTAAGGACTAGTTTTCATTTGCCAACTGTTTTCTATAATTCTGTGTGCATTTCTTTTCTTTAAAATATCATCGAAAGGGAAAACATGAGATATTTTCAAGTTGAATGCTATTCATTTTTCTGATTTTGTTTTGATTTCAGGAGAAACTGGCTCTTCGCCAGCAGCTGAATGAGGCGAAGCAGCAACTTCTGCGGCAGGCAGAGTATTGCACAGAGATGGGAGCAGCAGCCTGCACCCTGCTCTGGGGTGCTTCCAGCAGTGAGGAGGTGGTCAAAGCCATTCTGGGAGGAGTAAGCATGACCCGCTGGACATTGTCTGTTAGCGTTTATGTGACTGGGAGGGAACAGCGTGTCTGTTAGGGCTTACAGACTGTGTCTATTTATCTTGTGCATTCATCAGATAGTTTGGAGGTGTCAGCTGTGTGGGGCCCACTGTAACCTGGTGCTCTGGAGGTGTGTAAAATGAATGCAGTAAGATTCCAGAAGCTCTATGGCCTTTGTGGCCATTGTTCCACTTCGGTATTATTCCTTGGTATTTGTATACATTTAACACAGTTTAAAGTGCTTTTACATATGTTATCTATTGGGTAATGCAGTATTTAACTTATTGAATGTTATATGTGATTTAACATATACATGTTAATAGCACACACACATATCAAGGAACTCCACAGAGGAAGAGAGATTGAGATGGGCCTTGATTAACTTGAATAGGCAGTAATGGCATAGAATGGGGAGGGTGTCCCACAAGGCAAGAAACAGCATATCGAAGGCATTGGGCAACCTTCGGAGTTTGTTTGTGGACAGTGAGAGGGTAGCTGCCGCAGAGTGGCGGGGTGCGTAGTAACGTCGTGGGGGGAGAAGGCCGACAAGGCCTGCGAGTGTGGTTTTGGAAGACAGCCAGCGCAGGTTGACGATGCCGCCCAGGAGGCTCGAGGACCGGGTTCCTGAGTGTTGGGTAAAAGTGGGTGGGACCAGAGGAGAGTCTGGGAAGGTGAACCTGACCGAGGATGGAATGGAGGTGGGGTGGGGTCTGCGGACGGGCCAGGAAGAGGAATTCAGGTTCCGATGGCTCAGGCTGGAGTGAGCTGACTCTCTGAGGGGGGGTGGGGAGCCTGTGATCGAGGCCTGTGTGGTGACAGCGTGGACTCCACAGCTGACAGAATGAAGGGAACCAAGGAAGACTGAGGTGTGAACCTGGGAGAATGGGGTGTCATGAACGAAATAAAAGCCCAGAGGGGATGTTTGGTCAGGCTGGTGATAAACCACTGGCCATTTCTAAAAATTACAGTTGTGTTGGACTGCAGGGGAGAGACTAAATGTATCTTTAAAAGTGTGTCGAGCTTTATTGAGATGTGACTTAAGTATGGTAAGTTCAGTGTCTGTAAGCGGCCGCTGAGTGGCGTTTAGCTGGTTGCCGGACTTGGGCAGCAGCACCGCGGCCACTCGTGGGGCGTGTGTGTCACCCTGGGTGCCCCCTGCTGCCCCGGTGTGCGCGTCGTCCCTCAGAGACGGCTACAGAGGCTCAGCTGCCTGGAAGGGCTTTGTGCTCAGTCACGAGCTGCCCCAGGAGCCTGCTCACCATCTTTACCTCTTTTACGTGTTGAGATTTCAGTTAAGGTTTTTATTAGAAAAGCAGTTTTGCGAAAGGTTTGAAAACCTCTGGTTTCATGCCTAGAACAAACAAAGGACATATTTTCCCAGTACATTTTTGGGTGAATCATCCCAGTACTTCCATCATTGTGTGAATTTCGAACTGTTTCCTGTATGTGTGTGTGTGTGTATGTGTGTGTGTGTGTGTGTGTTTAATCCTCACCCAAGGATATGTTTATCGATTTTAGAAAGAAAGAGTGGGGAGAGGAAGATATCAATGTGAGAGAAACATCTGTTGGTTGCCTACTATATGCACCCCAACTGGGGATTGAACCACAACCCTTTGGTGCTTGGGACGACATTTCAACCAACTAAGCCACCTGGCCAGGGCTCACAAATATAAATATATATTTGTGTGGTTGCCCCTCATGCACCCCGTACTGGGGATGTGACCCACAACCCAGGCATGTGCCCTGACTGGGAATCGAACCTGTAACCCTTTACTTCGCAGCCTGGCACTCAATCCACTAAGCCATACCAGCCAGGGCATATTTTAATTTTACTCTTTGAATTAATCTTCAGGGTAATTTTTCTACTCCTAATTCTATTAAAGTCTGATAAAGTAAAACCTTTTTTTCCTCATCTTTTCAATTAGAAACTTTTAATGAAGAATAGATTTTTAAATATTCCTTCTCTAATTAACAGCAGGGTCTTTCTTGTGTATCCTGCAGTTTTAAAATGTTTTCATATTGGTATTTGTGAAAGGGCATGATACTCTCATTTCCAAACTTCCAGGAGAAAGCTTTGAAATTTTTCAACATCACTGGTCAGACAATGGAGAGTTTCGTGAAGTCACTGGATGGGGATGTGAAAGAGCTCGATTCTGATGAAAATCAGTTTGTCTTTGCTTTGGCTGGAATTGTAACAAGTAAGTAATTCTCTGAAGCGCAGTAGCTGTGTTAAGTGTGCCCTAGAGCAGTGATGGCAGTCCAGGGACATGAGCATGAACGTCTGTCGGGAACTCTTTCAGACGCCATGCGGTTCTTACCCTGGAGACTCGGGCTCAGGGCATGCGGGGCGGTTCTGGTGTGTGAGCCGTGGCACGTCACGCAGGCTGTCTGGTCCGTTGTTGGGCAAGCGCGGCTGGTCTTAGGAGGCTCGGGACTTAGGAGTTCGCATGTCAGTCTGCGAGATTACAGAAGTCAGAACAGAACTGTACGTTGAGCTGCTTGACATTTGGAGTCATTGTCACTTTATTAGTGTCTAACAAAGTGGGAGCCTCTTCGAAGCTAAGCTGTCGCTGTTGGTGTGGTATAATAACCGAGGAACTCCAAAACCTAAACTGTCTCTTTATTGAAAGTCTCCTGACGATTAGAGCCACGTAGGGTTCTGTGGCAACACTGCTGTGAGGAACAAAGCCGAACAAGTAACCGGTCGCTCAGCATAGCAGGAGTGGTACGTGCTGGGGAGGACCGAGCTCTTTATTCCCAAGTCAGTGAAACAGATTGTTATGACTTATTTTTCACATTGCCTTTTTCATCTCTGCTGTGTATCTTTGGGTAATTCTTTGCCACCGAAGAGAGAGGACGTTTTGTTTTTCCTCACAACATTGTCCTTTACCTGCTGAAATCCTAATGAGGCAGGTCCCGCGCAGATGTCGTCCCGTCACGGTTCCTCATGATGCTTCTGGGGGGCGTTCGGACTCGCGGTGTCCAGGCCAGTCCTGGTCCCCAGCACTCTGACGCATGGCAGGCAGCAGGCAGCGTGTCCTCTCGTCCTTGCACCTTCCGCTGCAGGCGGCTTGCATTGCTGTACCTTAAAAAATTTTTTTAAAGAGAGGGCATTTGCAAATTTGATGACTAGATTTTTGCTATGTGCAAATGACACCAAAAGTCTATGGCATATGTGACTTGTCATTCTGCTGAGTTGAGAATTTGAGCTGCTTGAGTTGCCAGCTGGTGTGTAGTGGTGAGGCAGTTGGCCAGTGAGCAGAGCCAGCCTGTTGCCCAGCATATAAGCTCAAACTTGGCTTTGATTTTCTCTGCGTGGAGTGCTCCCACAGGAACTCTCCCCGAGTGAGAGTGTGGACATGTGTGCATGCGGTTCTGACTTCCACGCTGATGAAGTTTACTGGGAGCATTGCGTACTGTGGTGGTTTTATTCAGGTGCTGCTTTGCAGAGGCCTTGGGGGCTTATGCATCTCGAATATTAAGACACTGTTCCTTCGGGAGTGGGCAGCACAGCAGGGACCTTGGTTAGCTGTCACATAGATCCTCTGCCTTCTAAAACAGGGATTCCTTCACCAAAGTTACGCACAATAAACTCATCCTTTACACTTTCTCTCCTCACCCCTTTGCAGTTCCTAAGTTCGGACAGATGCGCGTTGTCATGTGACCACCAGTTAGGCTGTGGGACAGTTCCACCACCTCCCCCAAATCTGCTCTGCATCTCCCCACCCTTTCCTCTTGTAGTCCCCCCACTCTCTATTGCCGGCCTAGGGCAGCTGCTGATCTGGCACTTTGTCAAAACCTTTAGCTGGATTTTTCTTGCTGGCTTGTCTGGCATCCAGTGTCTGCCCCAGGTAAGCAAGGACCTGCCTCACATCTCCTCTCAGAGCTTCTGCCTCTTCCTATTTCGGGTATTGGCTGGTTGATCTCTGACCTTGGCTATCAGATGTGTTCAAGAAGACTTGTGATTTTGCAAATTGCTGCCCCTACCTTTTAAAGAATTGAGGTGGAGCTCTTTCCAGCGCACTGTGTCCTAAAACAAAAACTGGAAGTCACGGATTTGTTTGAACGTTGACGTTGTTAGCTTTCTTACTCATCCATAGTCACCGTCCTTAGTAATAGGTTAGTGTGGAGGAAGGGTCTGGATTTCAGCCCCAGTGAGTGTCCTTCCCAGGATGCAGATTCTCGGGGTTTTCTGTTCCTCATCTGCGAAGTGGGACAGTGGCACCTGCTCTACGGGCGTCACGCGCTGTTGTAAACGTCCTGCTAAACTGTGGCAGGCGGTGCACATTGTAAGCTGAGCTGCTGTTTGACGCAGGGGTGAGGTGGCTTTTGACAACTTGTGTAAGGGACAATGGAGAAGATAGAAGAATGTGGCAAATGACTATCCCAGTCACACAGAGATTAACTGGCTTCCCTTGCAAGTGGAAAACTTATTTTCCTAACTGCTTTTTCTGCTCTTTGGCTATTCTAAAGTCGTAATTACGCCCCTTGCCTCTTTATTCTAGGCTTATTCATTCAAACGATATTAGACAGTGATTACAGAATCAGAATTGCTTTTCGACTATTGGTAATTTAGGGGCAGGACTGGGTGCAGCTTGGCTTTCATGGACGTAGTTGTTCCACAAAGTCCATAGAGTACCTGCGTGTCAGTGACCCTCCACTTCTCCTGGCCCCCAGTGTTTCTGCTCCCCGTTCCCTTTCTCCTCACACTCCCACTGACCCAGGGGAGCTGTGTGGTGCGTGAGAAAGAAGATGGGGGGGACGGGGCGGGAGGCCCAGTGTCCAGTTTTGCTGGTCACTGACTAGCCCTGTGTTCTTGCATCTGTGACTGTTGATTTCATCTTCTGAGAAGAGAGTCTTAGACCTCAGATGATGCCTGAGGTCCCCCCCAGCCCTGGCTTGTGTGGTTCTGCACGTTTAAGAATCAGGTACCAGTTCCGCTGCATTCTGCAGTGACACCTTAGTCATAGGTCAGGGACAGCCCCCAGGTCTTCATCAGAGGCATGGTTCATTGGGAAGTCATTTTTGCAAATTAGCTGCCAAAGTTCATAGCTAGGACATACGGTTTCCTGTGGGGTTCCAATATGTGGTCAACTATAGTTACATGAAGGAGGTTTTTCCCTGAAAAATTATTTTAAGATGACTTTTTATAGGTTATGATGCCAAATGCTTAGAGCTTCATCTCCCCTTCAGATAGTTCTTTAGGAAAACTAGAGTGAGTCATATGCTAGAAAGTATGGTTTTCAGGTTCAAATTCATTGAACAAAGACTGGTCCTGTCAGGGAAGGATCCTGTCCTCAGTAAAGTTACAGCTGTTGTGAGTCACACACCGAATAACACAGCACCAGTGTCTGAGGCAAAGGTTGCTGGGAAGACAAGCAGACGTGGGAAAACATGGTTAGGTTTAGGGGACTTCGTACCTCTCTTGATCCTTCTCAGTACAGGAGACGAAAATAAATGGGAATGTCCAGGACCCAGTTCTGTGAAGGTGAACTGGTAGCGTGATGGACCTTTATATTTTGCCATTAGAGTACAGTTGAAGAAAAGTGAGCCATAAAAATCCATCCTCAGTTCTCGATAATTCTGAGTAAAATGGAAATAGAAGAAAATGTCCTTAAACCAGTAAAGGTATCTACCAGAATCATGCATCAGGCACCACACTTGGCTGTGACGACTTGAAACCTTTCCATTCAGGGCTGGGCAGCAAGGACGCCCTGGCCCGCTCTCTTCCACTGTGGCCGCCCACTTCCACTTGGAACTTCGCTCATTTTGAGTCATGCTTTATCGTTCGACTCAGCTGAGAAAAATATTACCCACATGTACATAAACATACTTGGGTCGCTGATGTGTCCTCGCGGGTGTTTGGGAGCGTTGACGAGCCGGCGTCAGCCGCAGCAGTGCCCATTGCAAGCCGCGGTCTCTGCAGGGCCTCAGGCACGAGGAAGCGTGCCAGTTGCTGGCCCACAATAGGATGTAAAAGTTAGAAAAAAAGCTTTTTTTCACAATTAGTTTTCATCCTCTCTTTGGCCTCACGATTTGGGTTTGGTATTGTGTTTCAAAGTCATTAGGATTCCACTCCCAGGATTGAAAGTCGATTTTAGTGGCCTTGGTCCCAGGTAAAGTGAGCAGCCCCACTTCCTGTGTGGGCCCTGGCTGCCCACAGCTGTCGATCGGGGTTTGGGCGGACGGTGTCCACTTGCTGTCCCCTGGTTGGCTGCAGACATACTGGATTCCAGCGCTCGGCCTCACTGCCGAGGCGCTGCTGACCTCCAAGCACATGCTCCTGTCTGAGTAACTGCGGCTGTCGGCTCTTCTTTCTGGGCCGTTGGTTCCGTGGGCAACGCCATTTCTCTCTGCCTTGCCAGCCATTCTGTTTTCAGTGGGTCTTTCAGGAGAAAAACAGCAGCAAAGACTGTGTTGTGAACAGACTTTTCTAGAGTCTGAAGTTAGATTTAAACTCGGTCTTGTCTTTCTGTTGCAGATGTCGCTGCCATAGCGTGTGGCCGTGAATTCCTGGTTAACTCCAGCCGGGTGCTCCTGGACACCATACTGCAGCTTCTGGGAGACCTGAAGCCAGGACAGTGCACCAGACTCAAAGTGTATGGTGGACAGTGTTAAAAAGTTAACGTTTTTTACAGATTAGTCAGAATTTACTGATTGGGCCTCTTTTTCAGGAAAATGCAATTAATTTGGCAATAGTTCTAAAAAAAAAATAGAAGGAACGAATTGCCTGGAGAATTCCAGGATGTAGTCTGTTTAATACTATTTTAGAAAAATAACATAAGCAAAAGGAATGTTCTCACCTTAGAGCAATCAGTAAGTTCCAAATTCTATCATGTGATACTCGAAGGTTACCGCTATATTAATGACCTCAAAATGAACTTGAGTAAGTATTTGTTATGGCAGCACCTCACTTCCAGGTACCAAAATCACTGTTCACTTACTGTTGTGTAACACATCACCACGAACTTGGTGGCTAAAACATCACCTGCTCATTCACAGTTCTGTACGTCAGACGTCTGAGTGGGCTCGCCTGGGTTCTCCAGCGAGGATCTCACAGGGCCAAAATCAAGGCGTTGTCCAGGACTGGGCTTTTTAGAGGCTCTGGGTAAGAATGCTTCCAGGCACATTCAGCTTGCCGGTGGACTCCAGTTCCTTGCCTTTGTAGGACTGAGGTCCTTGTTTCCTTGCTGGCTCTCACGTGGGGGCCACTTCCCGCTTCCAGGGGTGACGGAATTCCTTATCACTTGACTCCACCTCATCTTCAAGCCGCAGTAGCTCAATGAATCCTTCCTGGAACCTCTGGGCTTTTGATGGGCTTAGATTGGACAACTGGATAGACTCCCTTTGATTAACTCAGAGTCAGCTGGTTAGTGACTTTAATTATATCTGCAGTCTCTCTGCCATGTACCTTGGTGCTACATGGGTGTGATATGCTGCGCATAGTGCTGTGCATTAGGGCAGGAAATCATGGGCAATTGTCGGATCCTGTGTACCACACCATTGATTTCCAGTGTTCGCTTTTCCTTTTGGAGCCTTTTTTAAATTTTATTTTATTGATTAAGCTATTACAGTTATCCTATTACCCCCCTTTATTCCCCCTCCACCCCGCATACCACCCCCCCACTTCCCCCCCTTTAGTTTTTGTCCATGGGTCATACACATAAGTTTTTTGGCTTCTACATTTCCTATACTGTTCTTAACCTCCCCCGGTCTGTTTTCTACCTACCGCTTATGCTATTTACTCTCTGTACATTTTCCCCCTCTCTCCCCCTCCCACTCCCCTGTTGATAAACCTCCATGTCTTATATAACTCCCTTTAACATTTCATATAATAAAGGCTGGGTGATGATGAACTCCTTGAATTTGACCTTATCTGGGAAGCACTTTATCTGCCCTTCCATTCTAAATGAGAGTTTTGCTGGATAGAGTAATCTTGGTTGTAGGTCCTTGCCTTTCATGACTTCATAAACTTCTTTCCAGCCCCTTCTTGCCTATGAGGTCTCGTTTGAGAAATCAGCTGACAGTCTTATGGGAATTCCTTTGTAGGTAACTGTCTCCTTTTCTCTTGCTGCTTCTAAGATCCTCTCCTTATCTTTGACCTTGGGTAATGTAATTATGATGTGTCTTGGTGTATTTCTCTTTGGGTCCAACTTCTTTGGGACTCTCTGAGCTTCCTGGACTTCCTGAAAATCTATTTCCTTCACCAGCTTGGGGAAGTTCTCCTTCATTATTTGTTCAAACAAGTTTTCAATCCCTTGGTCTTCCTCTTCTCCTTCTGGCATCCCTATGATTCAGATGTTGGAACGTTTAGAGATGTTCTGGAGGTTCCTAAGCCTCTCCTCATGTTTTCAAATTCTTGTTTCTTCATTCTTTTCTGGTTGAATGTTTTTTTCTTCCTTCTGGTCCACACCATTGATTCGAGTCCCAGTTTCCTTCCCATCACTATTGGTTCCTTGTACATTTCCCCTCATTTCACTTAGCGTATCCTTCATTTTTTTAATCTAATTTGTGACCAAATTCAACCAATTCTGTGAGCGTCCTGATTACCAGTGTTTTGAACTGTGCATCTGATAGGTTGGCTATCTCTTCATGGCTTAGTTGTATTTTTCTGGAGTTTTGATCTGCTCTTTCATTTGGGCCATTTTTCTTTTCTCTTGGCGAGCTGTTATGTATAAGGGGGCGGAGCCTTAGGTGAGAACCTAGGTCTTATTTAATCCTGTGGGAAGTGTTGATGCTTTGTTTTAGCAGTCAGGCAACCTGGTTGGGTTCAGGCTGCAAATTCTGACCAGCCTTCCCTGTGCTGTGGTTTCAGTGTCAGTTTCATTTCCAGAAGCCTTTGTGGTGCCCTTGGGCCTGCCTCTCCTGTGCCTTCGTGGCCAGGTGAGTGAGACCTGGACGATCGTTGACATTTTACTTCTCCGAATGTTGGATACACTACTGTTTGTGACCAGATCAGTGCGTGCATGGCTTGGGCCGAGGCCAGGAGTTAAGAACAAACTCGTGGGCTCACCTTCCTGAACTTCAGCTCTCCACAGTGTTCCTGGTCCTTGTTGGTTCCTCAGGTTCCCCTTCCCAGTCACTAATCTGGAATGCCGGGGTTTCTATGCCCTGCTGCGTCATGTGTTTCCACAACTGGGCCCATGTCCAAGGCCAGGCGGCTGGAGGTCAGAGGGTCACAGTCTTTCCGGTGGTGAGGAAGATTTCCTTCTAGGGAGTCAGAGTTACCCAGGGGCCCCCGCTCCCGCCTGGCCACTTCAGGAGACCCACTTTCTGCTCCTCAAGTCTGAACTGGAGTCTTCCTGGCGCTCTTCACTGTGGTTGCTGCCCCGTGGGGGTGGGGGCTAAGCGGGCGCCTCCCTTTGGGTTCGGTGGGTCTTCTTCCCAGTCTGCTGCTGCCGCTCACGCTCCAGGCCCATCCTGGCCGCTCTGTGTGTCCAGCGCTGCAGGCCGCACGCAGTGGGAGTCAGGGGCGGGGATGTTGATCAGTCTTATCCGGAACCAGCCTCTCGTCTGCGTTGGTGTTTGTGTTAACAGGTGTGTGTGCACAGTATAACATGAGTGATATGGTTTGTGTGGACTTTGTGAGTTGTTCATGGATCTCATTAATTCTGTTTAAGTGTCTTACATCAGAGAAGGGGGGACATGCAGTTATCTTTGCCCTGACTGATGGACAATCAGGTTACGATCAGGTTTTACTCTGCAACATGATACTGTAGCGAACATCTTTGAGAAATATCTCCTGCTCACCTGGACGAAATTTCCCCTGGCAGTTCTCCTAGAAAGGGAGTGTTTGAGAAGTGGGACATGCACATTTTCAGGTGTTTTTTTTTTTTAAGATTATATTTATTTATTTTTAGAGAGAGGGGAAGGGAGAGAGAATGAGAGGGAGAGACACATTAATGTGTGGTTGCCTCTCACACGCCCCCTACTGGGGACCTGGCCTGCAACCCAGGCATGTGCCTGACTGGGAATCAAACCAGTGACCTTTTGGTTCTCAGGCTGGCGCTCAGTCCACTGAGCCACACCAGCCAGGGCTCATTTTCAGTTTCATAAGATACTGCCAAGTTGGTCATCGAAGCAAGCATGTTCACCGTCAGTGTTCTGCACTCGCCACACCCTCGGTACCTCATTATTTATTCTGTTCTTATAAAGAATTTTGTGCTGTCGATATCTGTCTGCCTGTGTGCCTTTATATTTAGATTACCAGTGAGGTCGAGACCCTTTTCTCATGTTCAAAACATTTGACTTTTTCCCCTGTGATTTACCCATTCATTTCTGTTTGCCCATTTGCTATTGGGTTGTACTGTACTTAATGATTTGCTATCGTTCCTTATGTGTTCTGGATACTAGACCATTGTCTCGTTTGCTTCTGTGGTCTTTACAAGGGCAGTGTTTATGCATCCAGCTAATCCACTCCTCCAATTTCCAAGGCAAAGCTTTGTGTGAGGGCCGGGTTTCTTCTCTGGCTCCGGTGCTTGGGGCTCTGTGTCTGTGTCCTAACGAGCTCTTGTCCATTGCGCTGGAAGATGAGGAGAATTCCCTTCAGAGAGGTTTGCTTGCTTTGTCGGCAGTCTCCCTCTGACCACTGGCAGAGCTCACGCACGTTAGCCTCAAACCCCCATGGGTCTCAGTATGCGCCAGACTGAGGTGGGGCGTGTCATGTGTTCACGTTCTTCTTCCCTGCTAACCCCTCATCCTGAGGGCCCTGGAGCGAGGACCTTTCTTCTACTGTATGTAAACTTACTTTTTTTTCTGGCGTCTTCATTCCTTGACTGTAACTTGCCTCTTTCCTGGGGATTTTGCTTTCTTTGCTGCCTCCATGATCAAAGGCTACTCATTTCAGCAGCTTGGGTGCCTCAGACCCAGAGATGGGATTTAAAAAAAAAAAGACTTAAGGTTTTTTTGTTTTTTTTTTTTGAGCAGTTTTAGTTTCACAACAGAATTGAGAGGGAGATACAGAGATTTCACCTCTGCTCCGACCCCGACACATGCCGTAGTTTTGCCTTTTCAAGAATGTTGTATAGTTGGAAGCCTTCTCAGCGCACCTTCTTTCACTGAGTAACACGCATTTAAGTTACTCCATATTTTTTTGTGGTTGATATGGATCATTTCATTTTAGCATTGAGTGACATTCCGCTGTCTGGATGTCCCACAGTTTATCTGTTCCCCCATGGAGGGATATCTTCCAAGTCCGGGCAGTTACGAACACAGCTGCTGCAAACACTGTGTGCAGGTTTTCATGTGGACATAAGTCTCCGACCCCGCTGGGTAAATACCAAGGAGCACAATTGCTGGATCGCATGGTAAGATAGTGTTTAGTTTTGTAAGAAACCGCCAAACTGTCTTCCACCGCGGCTGTACCACTCTGCATTCCCGCCAGCAGCGACCTAGGGTCCCTGTGGCTCTGTGTCCTCGTCAGCATTTGGTGGTGTCAGTGTGCTGGACTGTGGCCATTCTAATAGGTGTGCAGTGGTATCTCGTTTTAATTTGCATTTTCCTGATAGCATATGATCGGAGCATCTTTTTACATGCTTATTAACCATCTGTATCTTCTTTGGTGAAGTGATTGTTAAGGTCTGTGGTCTATTTTTTAATTGGGTTTTTTGTTTTCTTACTGTTGACTTTTAAGAGTTCTTTGTATATTTTGGATAACAGCCCTTTATTAGATGTCATTTGCAGATATTTTCTCTCAGTCTGTGGGTTATCTTCTTTCTCTTGACATTTTTCTTTTGGAGAGCAGAAATTTTTAATTTTAATGAAGTCCAGCTTATCAAGAATTTTTTCATGGATCGTGTCTTTGGTGTTGTATCTAGAAAGGTGTCATCAGACCCGAGGTCCTGTCCCATGCTGCTGTCTCCTAGGACTGTTGTAGTGTGCATTATGCACTTAGGTCTGTGACCTGTCTTGATTAATTTCTTTGAAAGGTGTGAGGTCTGTGTCTAGGTTCAGTTTTTCACTTGTGGATGTCCATTTGCTCCAGTACCATTTGCTTCATTGTATTGCCTTTGCTCCTTTGTCAGATGCTCGTGGGCGTTTGTCTTTGGCCCTCTGTTCTGTTCTGTTCTGCTGACTGACTGTCTGCTCTTTTGCCGCCCCACGCTGTCTTGATTGCTGCAGCTTCAGAGTAGGTCTCAGAGTCGGGGAGCATCAGTCCTCCCCTTTGTTCTTCTCCTTCAGGCTTGTGTTGGCTGTGCCGGGTCTTTTGCCTCCCTGCATACATTTTAGAGTAATTTTGTTAACGTCCATATAATAACTTACTGGGATTATGATTGGGATTATATTAAATCTATAAATCAAATTGAGAAGAGCTGATATCTTGACAGTATTGAGTCTTCCTGTCCGTGAACATGGAATATCTCTCTATTTACTTAGTTCTTTGATTTCATTAATCAGAATTTTGTAGTTTTCCTAATATAGGTCTTATATGTTTTGTTAGGTTTATACCTAAGTACTTCACTTTTGGGATGCTAATGTAAATGGTATTGTATTTTAATTTCAAATTCCATTTGTACATTATTGGTGCATAGGAAAACATTGACTTTTATATATTAACCTTGTATCCTAAAACCTTGCTGTGATCTTACTGGTTCCAGGAAGACTTCTTTGTGATTCTGATGCTTAGTAAATGCTGCTAAGTGAGCAAAGGAGATGCAGATAACTTTCCAGGTGATGATCATACCTCGTTTGTTGTTAGTCATACAGTTGTTGCTGCACATTTCGGTGGCCTGTCACCTTCTTCACAGGAGTGGCTTCATACCAATTGAAAGAAATCTTCAAATAAGATTGGGTTTCTAAGTTGTTTCCAATCAAAACCTTAGTTATCTTAGGGTGTAGGAAAGTTATCATTAAGGACATTGTAACATATTTCTAGGATGTTGGTTAAAAGGTAAATATTTTTGATGACATATCTTAGATAATGTTGAAATTTCTTTCTTTTTTTTCTTCCCAAATTTGTTTTTTTTTCTTTTTCTTCTATTTTTTTTAAAGATTCTATTTATTTATTTTTAGACAGAAGGGAATAGAGGGAGAAAGAGATGGGGAGAAACATCAGTGTGTGGTTGCATCTCACGTGGCCCCCTGGGGACCTGGCCTGCAACCCAGGCATGTGCCCTGACTGGGAATCGAACCGGCGACCCTTTGGTTCACAGCCTGCGCTCAATCTACTGAGCTATATCAGCCAGGGCTAATGTTGAAATTTCTTAGTTTAAGAGTCATCAGCATTTCCAGATATTAACAAAGGTCTCCAAACTTCTAAAATGTTTATTTGTAACCCTTGGGATCTGGGAACTAGTAATACATATTATTTTCCAGGCAGTAGAGCTTTTAGCCATAAAATGTTTAATGTCCACTGAATCAGGCTAGTACTGAGGTATAAATTGGTAGTTGGTGCTATGAATATAACTTCAATTCTTTTGAAAGGCATTTTTAGGGTTTCATCCTGTCTAGTTTGATCATTCTATGAATATTTTTTAAAAACCCCCAAAAATCTACATTTGGCTTTTTCAACAAGAAAAAAAGCCAATAACTTAATATATATATGGGCAAAAGAGTTAATCAGGCAGTTCACAAAAGAAACACACTGGCAAGCTTCATAAATATGGAAAAGATTCTCAGCCTCAGCGGTAATGCAGATTATAACCATAATGAGCTTTGGTGAGGCTAGGTAGAACTTACTTACACCTGTTCACTTGCTGATGGGAGGGCAGTGGGGGCAGGTAGGCAGCATCTGTTGAGGTTGAACATGCCCAGTGTCAGGACAGGTGGTCCACATCCATGTACTCTGAAGGAAGTTTTACCCACAAACACCAGGATGCTTGTGCAGAAATGTGGTAGCAGCCATGTTGGTAATAGTTCACACTGGGAACTTATCTGTACCTCTGTCGGCTGAAGAATAGATAGATTGCGATCAATTAACATGTTAGGGCACGTCAGTGAAAATGTGTTAGAACTGTACAGATCGACGTGGAAAACAGCCCACTGTGGAATGGAAGATTACATTCAGTGTGCTGCTGCGGATGCAGACGTGTCAAGTTCTGTACGTACTTTGTACAGGGTTGTAGAACTGCATGGCTGTTTCGCATAGCAAATGGTGATAGTGGTTCGCACCTCCCTGAGGTAGGTATTCAGAGGTCACAAAGGGTATTTGTTTGAAGATTTTCTTCCTTCCCCAGGAGGTATGTATTGTTCTTTGTATCTTGTGTGCCTTCAGTGTTACATAGTAGGTAAAAATTAATCTATGGATGTTTGATTACGTATGGCACTGACCACAGATTTTTAGGCTCTAACTTGATTGGGGCAGGGGCACAGGATCTAAAACAAGCGTGTTAAATCGGTAATTACTGCACTGCTCTTTCAGAATCGGTAGGCCTCCAGCTGCAGGTTTCTGTCACGTGGTCTGACGTGTCCGATTGCTCTGCCAGTGCTTCTCTGTCATATAACATCTGCAGTCTTCTAAAGGGTTTAGTGCTCCTGTTCCTTCGAATTCCTCGATGGTGCCAATTGGGCCACTTTAGGTTGAGCCAGTTTGGGAACACTGATACGGGTTTTTTGTTCCTCATAGGGGGAACATCACAATTGTGCTCTTTTGCTTATTTTTTATTGCAGGTACGTTTTGGAGTACTGAGTGTGTTTATTCTTTGTTAGTTGTAATTCTTTTAAGAAGAAGAAGGTAGTTTGGTTGAGTCACCTTTACTTTTAGTGAGCCAGCCTGTCATCAGACTGTTAAGAGGGCTTTCCGGCTTCTCTCAGGGAGAACCTCTTCTGCCCCAGCCCGGTGTATCCACGTGAGAAAAGCGTCCTTTTATACTTGTGATGCTTTTGCAGCATTTTAGGTTCGCCAGGACCTCTATTTTAGCCTCGCTTTCAGTCCTTTTCTGATCGACGTCAGACGTCTCTAAAATTCTCAAGACTGCAGAGCCCGGAAGTTGTTCCTTTGGAACCTGTTGATCCACTTACAATGAATCTTCCACTGAGGTCCGTGGCAGGGAGCAGGGTTTGCCGCCTTTTCTGTCATTGGGGGCAGTCTGACTCCCAGTTCCTTGGCACTTGGGAAATGACGTTTGCGTTCAGTGTCTCCGTACTAGAAGAGTCTATTGAATGGCCTGTCTCTTACGACTTGTCATTTGGACACTTGACATTTTTATTTATAAAATACTTTTGGTTGGAATAGAAATGTTGGAATAGAAGCATTTGCATGCGAAACTCATTCTGGATTTGTTTTTTGCAAAGTCTTATGTGACCTTGGTGATGTCTCTGGCCTGCTGTGAGATGCAGCCGAGCAATGACATGGGGTCTCGTGTGGCACCATGGTCATTGCGGTCACATGTGTTTTCTCTCAGACTTCTTAAGGAGGGCTAATTTTGCCCAAATACGAAATTTTAAAGACATCTGTCAATTTGTGAGTCATTTTTAACTCCTTAAAATTAAATACCACTACTGGAGACTTTCACTGGACACATTTTCTGGAACTTGCCCCGCATTCCACTTATCTCCCAGAGGTTAGCGTTGCCTTTAAGATCTAGAGAAGACTGGCCTGTCTTGTTTTCATCCTCTAAGGCAGGGGTTGGCGAACGTTTTGTATAAAGGGCTAGACAGAGGACATTTTAGGCTCTGGGGGCCAGAGGATCTCTGTTGTGATGACTCAGCCCTGCTCTTGCATGTGGAAGCAGCAGAGACAATGCACTTAATTTTAAGGAATTCTAGCTATCTCTGTAGGTCATCTACAGTGGAAACTTTTAACCCTGGCTGGGGTGCTCAGTGGGTTGAGTGCCGGCCTGCGAACCAAAAGTTCACTGGTTTGATTCCCGGTCAGGGCACATGCCTGGGTTGTGGGCTAGGTCTCCAGTTGGGGGTGTGCGAGAGGCAACCCAATTGATGTTTCTCTCCCTCTCTTTCTCTCTCCCTTCCCCTTTCCCTTAAAAAAAAATCTTAAAGTAGAAACTTGTCTTTTCTTGGGATATTGGATTAGAGATCTCAGAAAATTCTAGTGATGCTGCTGATTTTCCTCAAGCATGTGACATTTGAATATCCCTTAATAACTCATTAATTAGGTTACTAGTGCATAGACTCCAGATAATGTGTAAAAATTGTCAGGAAAATATGAAAGGACTGCAATTCAGGCTCATGTGGAGGCCTGTGGGGAGGCCGAGGGTCATAACGAGAACTGGGCGCTGCGTCCGAGGTGCTGGTGGTGGCGTCTGCGTGGACCCTGGCCCTGCCCGGACCTTGCAGATGCCCATGGAAGCGCAAGGAGAGGAGAGCCTGTCTCTGGGCGTTTGCCCTGCTGCTGCTCTCGGCCTCCGGCAGTCACGCACTCTCCATATTTACACCGAGTCCCCACTGAGTCCCGGCTGGGTGTGGCTGTAAAGACAGCAAGCCGTGGTGCTGGCTTTTGATAAATTAAGTTTAGTGGGGAAACAGAAAACTAGAAAACACGTTCCCCGCCATGCATGTATACATACCCCGTCATTTATTTAGTTGGTCCCTCTTCAGTGGACTCTTATCGCTGTTACTGATTTTCCTTTTACCGAAGTCATTCTGTCCATGCATGGCACTGTGACTGTCCCATCTTTATTTAAAATGTTGATATATTGCTAATTGTGGAGGCTTTTTTGCAGTACTTTTTATTTAAAAAAATTGTAATGTATTTTATAATCTTGGTTACTGAGCATTTTGACACCCCCTTAAATTTGCACCCCAAACAAATGCCTGCTCTGCTCACCATGTGTCCTTGCTAGTTAAATGTCCGATTGTGTGCCGACATTGCAGAAGATATGTCGTGGGCTCTGGACTCTGTTGTCTTTTCCTGAAGAGAACTGATGTTTGCCCTCACTGGTGTCAGCTTTACCTGACTCCTCAACTCTGGCTCCCTTGAGGTGGTCACCAGCCAAACCCCGCACCTCGTTGCTGGGGTGCCAGCTGTCGGCCTTGAGCTGGCGCAGTTCGGAGCTGGCCAGGGCCTGGGTCAGTTTTGTGTTCTGTGCTTCCCTTGTTCTGGGATCGGCTTGCAGGGCTTCCTGCTCCCTAGCTGTGCTGTTCGCGGCCATTTCTGTAGGTCTGTATTCTGTGTAGTGTTTCTCCTTCACCATGTGGCAGTTGCCCTTGAGTTTTACAGTCTGATTATTATTGTTCTCATTTTTGTAAGTTTCACTAGGTTCTCTTTTGAAGTGCCTAGTCATTTATAATCCTCAGTAGATCCTTGATCATGTTTTTAGTTTCTTCCTGAATTATTTATGCCTATTTAAGTATGCTCATTTTTTCTGTTCTGCAATTGATACTTTTAGTATATGACTTTCTAAAAAAAAATTCTGGCTCTTATTCTTTATTTGTGCTGTTACATAAAATTTCTTGTTCTTAATGCATTTCATGATTTTTATTAAGAACTCATATTTCTTAGTACTGTATTTGTGGGAATTCTTCGAAGACCAGGTTGAGGGTCCTTTAAGAGAATATTTGTTTACTTTGGCCAGACAGCTGAAGGAGCTCCTATCCCTGGTCTCTTTGTGTTAAAATTATTGGCTTGTGGATTTTCAGGACAAACAAAAAGTATGGACTTTGCCAAGCTTGAAAGTTGACTTTTTCTTGGCTTTCTGCAGGCCTGTGGTCCGAGTCTGTCGGGTGCTGGTCGGAGGCAGCCCGTCTGCCTGACGCCGTTGATACTGAAGCTCTGCACTTCTGAAATGTATCATCTTTGGCGTTTGCCTCCCTGAGTTTGTGTTTCCACTTAGTTCTTGGTCAGAGATGTTTCCCTTCATTTCTTGCCAACTCATCCATTCTTTTAAGGGTTTGTGAAATATTTGTGTGGCCGTTTCTATGATTGCTTTGCAGCGCGAAGTTTTGGGGTCTCTGCTTTGCAGCATTGTCAGAACCCGTCCCTAGAGTTTTCCGGTTTCCATTAAACTCTGTATTACCAGTGTGGTCAGTTCCCGAGACTGCTTATAAAGTCCTGTTTAACTCTGTGTACTGTGTTTTTGTTTGTTTGTTTTTTATTTGATTTTTATTTATTTATTATTATTTTAAAATCTTCACCCAAGGATATGCAATGAGAGAGAGAAAGGAAGGAAGGATGGACGAAACATTGAAGTGAGAGAAACATTGATTGGTTGCTTCCCGTACACACCCTGAGTGGGGATCAAACCTGTAACCTAGGTATGGGCCCTGACCAGAGATCAAATCCTCAGCCTTTTGGTGTGAGGGACGACGCTCCAACCAACGGAGCCACCCGGCCAGGGCTGCGTACTGCTTGGTTGGTTGGTAGGAACGGTTGGGGAACATGACCCGCAGGCTGTGGATTGAACAGGCTTGTATGGCCTAACCTGGCTGTCCGGACATCATGGGTCATGTTCATTGACTGAAAAGTTAGGATTAAATTTAAACGGCTGAGTTGAATAGTCAGAGTGCAGTGCACTCATGAATTTAGGGGTAGCCGTGTGTAAATGCAGGATTGGTGACAAAAGAGATGATCCATAAAGGTGGTGTCTGAGGTTTCCTCTCTGCATGTGTGTCTGTCGATGCTGTGAGCCTGTAAGGGGCGGTGTTACTGGCATTGCTGCTAAAGTTCCCCATTTTCCTGTAGACTCACAAAGGCAAATGTTATTTTTACATATCTTCTGATTACTCTTCTTGTCATCCAGACTTCAGGCTTGGATGTAAGGAACCCCTAAATATGCTCAGGTCTTACTGGCCAGGAGCCGGATTTAGGGTGCAGTGCAGTGTGGAGGGGCCGATACTTCACCACCTTCTCTTTGCATTGCAGGTTAATGCTGATGTCCCTGTACAACGTGAGCATCAATTTGAAAGGCTTGAAGTACATCAGCGAGAGCCCAGGATTCATCCCTTTGCTATGGTGGCTTCTGAGTGGTAAGGGGAGTTCCCTGCACATCCCTCCCTCCAACTTATGTCCTGTCCTCTGTGGCTGACGGAGGCCGTCACGTACTAGAAATTGGGGCCACTGTTCCATGATGTTACCATTTCTCCACAGGATACTTCACGTGACAGAAACTCGGGTATGCCAGGCCATCTCCGGTTCTGTTTCTGAAATACTGCTTTCCATTTAGGTACGACTTTGTGACACCAAGAAAAATTAGGAAACAGCCGATAGGTGTCATTAAGCTGTCTTTTCCTGTGAGAACAGTCCAGCACTGTAGGTGCTGTGTGTGGCTCTGGGTACCAGGTAAAGGAGCAGTCCCAGTGTTAAGGGTGTGGGGAAGAGGAGATCTGAGCAAAACTGCAGCTCTCAAGGTTTTCCATACCTACATCGACTATAATATCTATATAATTCTGTGTAATGTGTATGTGTTCTTTTTGTTTCCTTTGAAATAAAAGCTATCCCTGCTGTCTCTCTTTTCCTCTTCTCCTTCACAGCTAATTAACTTGCGTTTTTATACCAATCTGTTCATAATTTTTTTTAATCCTCACCTGAGGATATGTTTATTGATTTCAGAGAGCAAGAGAGAGAGAGAGAAACATTGACCTCCTGCACACACCCCAACCAGGGATCAAACCTGCAGTGTAGGTACTGTATTTTTCAGACTATAAGACACATTCCCTCCCCCAAATTTGGGAGGGAAATGGGGATGCATCTTATAGTCCAAATGTAGCTTACCTGGCTCGCTGTGTGGGGGGAGGCGGCGGTGGAGCGGGGTCACAGGAGGCAGGGGCAGGGTGTTTTCAGGGTCTGAAACCTAGGTGTGTCTTATAGTCTGAAAAAGATGGTATGTGCCCTGACTGGGAATCGAACCCACAACCCACAACCATTTGGTGTATGGGATGACGCTCCAGCCAGCTGAGCAACCTGGCCAGGGCCGTTTATTATCATTTTTAACACTGTGTATTTAGTAGGTACATATTTCACTCAAGTGTGCAAAATAATTGACTTGTTTTTTTAATTAGGTAAACTTTTATGTTTGAGCTTCAGTTCCACTTGGTGGCAAATGTTCATTTTTTGTTACAGGTATTTTCAGGTGTAATTGATGTGCAATGAACTGTACACAGTTAAGGCAAACAACTGATAGGTTTTCATGTACGTACACGCCTGTAAAATCTTCACAGTCCAGATAGTGAGCATACCCACTGCCCCCAAAGGTACTTTGTGCTCCCGCCTCCCAACCACCCACCCTCTCCGCACTCCCAACTGATTTCTACAGTGTCACATAAATAGATTCATACATTTTGTATTCTTTTATGCTCAGGAGAATTATTTTGACATCTATTCATGCTAAGTAGTATTCTGTTACACGGCTATACTACAGTTGGTTATTTATTCAGCTGTAGATGGCTGTTTGGGTTGTCTCCAGGTTTTGGCTATTATAAATAAAGCTGCTATGAACATTTTATGTAAGTCTTTGCATGGACATGTGCTTTTATTTCTCTTGGATAGATACCTAGGAGTGGAATATCTAGGTCATGTGGTAGACATATATTAGTTTTTTTTTTTTGTTTTAAAGATTTTATTTATTTATTTTTAGAGAGAGGAGAAGGGAGGGAGAAAGAGAGGGAGAAAGCAATGTATGGTTGATTCTCACATGGCCCTCACTGGGGACCTGGCCCGCAAGCCAGGCATGTGCCCCGACTGGGAATCGAACCGGGACCCTTTGGTTCCTAACCCGCACTCAATCCACTGAGCTACACCAGCCAGGCCGTATATTAGTTTTTTATAAAACTGTCAAATAGTTTTCCAAAGTAGTTGTACCATTTTATTCTCCTCCAAGTGGTGTGTTAGCTTTCTGGCCTCTGCATATCCTCATCAGTCTGTGGTATGGTCATTCTTTTTAATTTTAGACATTCCAGTAGGGCTGTATCAGTACCTCACTGTGGTCTTAATTTGCATTTTTATTAAGACTAATGAAGCACCTCAGAGATGGGAGCCTTAGTTCTGGGGGACTTCTCAGCTGTACTTGCCTCGAGGTCTAGCGTGGCCTGGCCTCTGAGACAGGTGTCCTGAGATCGTATGCCCCTCTCTGTTTCAGCCAGCTTGCAGGCCGTGATCCTCAGTGCCTTCTGCAGATTGTTTACTTTCTCATAAAAAGAGGGCCTTAGGTTAAATGTTCTCCAGGGCCCTTTCTAGCTCTCCTCCTCTAGACATTTTCCTGGGCTGAGTGAAAACTGCTGTGAGTTTTGTTGTAATCTGTGCAGCTCCCTAGGGAGCGAGCAACCCCAAGGGCGGCTGCTCCTCACACTCACTTCGTCTGGCGCTCTTCGACCAGGTGGGCTCTTCCTGCCTGGCCCTCAGTCCTGAACTGGAGGGGCGGTGCAGCTCTTTGCCCCTGGGGCATTGGGCCTTCTTGTCCATGAAGTCGATACTGTTCTTTTTTTTAAACATAGTGAGCATAGTCCTAACCCTCACAGGTGTTTTTAGAGGTCACCGCACTCGGTATCTCCAGAGCTGTTATCACAGGCAAACAGAAGCAAGTCTGTCGAGCCCAGGGCGTTTGACCCCTGACTGGTATATGGACTCCCTTAAGTTAAAAGTTGAAATGTGTTATAGAATTCGGTGTGTGTTTTAAGAAGGTGAATATGTATCTTACTATAGAATAGGAAAGAGGAGCAAAAATGGTTCCCTGACAAATAATGTGTGCTTTTTTTGGTTCTGGTTGTGTGATTGCTTTCAGAATTCTAGATTATAATAGTAGTTTAGGACTAGGAGAGAATTTGAAAGCTGGCTTATTCTAGACAAATAAGAATGTTTTCCAATTTAAGAAGATCCAGGAAAAATGATTTTATTACTTCCCTCAGTAATCAGCTTCTACTTTTGGCAATTTTTCCATTAGGAAATTAGGTATATTTTAAAGAACATGGACTTTGGATTTATTAGACCCAGACCGTCATTGCAGCTCTCCTGCTTCGAGCTGACCTCACCTTTCGGGGTCCCTCTTTTCTGATCTGTGTGTGAGTGGGGACTTCTACCTCAAGGGTCTTCATGTTTATTAAAAGGCAGTAGTGCTTGGGCCAGCACCTAATACTCTCATAGTAGGTGTTAAATCGGTGTTAGTTTCCCTTTTTTATTTTTAATCTGAGTTTTTCATGCCAAAATGAAAGCTCATTTTCTTTTATTTCAGTTGACCTAAGGGTGGCATGTTGCTTTCAAGCATCTGGACTTCTCTGTTATTTATCATTTCTGACTAAATAATCTCATTTCTTTTAACCTTTGCTGGATATCATTTTCCCTCCCTTTATTCAACTATGTGACTGGCCTTTTCCCAGGCGTTCTCCAGATTCTTCACATTCCTTTTAAGCCACAGGACTGGCAAAGAACTTCGCAAATAGCTAATGAGAACAGAGTGTATTGGGATGACGACCACATGTGTAACCGTTAATGCAAAGGGTAATGATGACTGTTAACAGCAGCGCCGCATCTCCTACCCAGGCTTACGTGTTGACTAGGCGTTTGCAGACCCTCTCACGCTTACTTGGTTTGTCTAAGTAATATGAAACATTGATCTGCCAAATTTGTATCTCCAGCCCAGACTTCTCCCCTGAACTCCAGGCTCACATATCTGACTGTTTACTTGACACCTCCGCATGCACGTCCAGTCGACCCTTGAACTCAGCGCGCTTAGACGACGTTCCTAGCCTCCCCTCCACTCAGCTCTGCCTGCGGCCTTCCCAACCTCAGCTGACGGCAGCTCTGCTTTTTTCTAATTTCTCAGGCCTTTTAAAACCTTAGAGTAATTCTTGTCTTTATTTTTTCTCCCAGACCCACATCCAATCTGTTGGAGAATCCTGACAGCTCTATTTTACGTTATATTCAAAATCTGACCACCACTGACTTCTGCCACCCGGTTTTGAGTCATGCATTAACCCTTTTTCAGAGAACTTCAGCGCCTCCTACAGCCTTCCCCACAGTCCACCCTTGCAGGCCAGGAACTGGGAGCCAGGGGTGTGAAGGGATATTTCCCAGACCAACTCTCCTCACTAAAAACAGCCAGCATGTGTTAGTGGACTCTAGGGGTCCACTTGCCTGTAAACATCAAAGCTCAATAACTTGGGACAGTAGTTTGCAGCAAAGAAACTAGAGATTTATTTAAGAAAGTGGCGCTAAACCTAGGGGCGCAAGTGAACTAGTATTCTGAAGCCTGGCTCCTGGAAATGGAGTAGCCAAAGAACTTATACGTATGACCCACAGACCTGAACAATGGTGGGTGGGGTTGCCTGAGAAAGTAGGGGGTGCTGGGTGAAGGAGGCAAAGGGAGAAAAATCGGGACAACTGTAATAGCATAATCAATAAAATATAATTAAAAATTAAAAAAATAAACTGGTCTTGTATCTTGCAAGATCATTTATTACTTTAATGCTAAAAATAAAAAATAAAAACAAAACCTGGCTCCCTGCAGGCCTGCATGGGACAGATTATATGTGGGAAAGATTATTGATCATGGTGGTTAAGGGAGTAGGTGATCATTGGTATCAGGTCCTGATGTCAGCAGGGGGTCATTCTGATTTCCTGAGAATGTGGTCAGTGGGGTGGTTCTGCTTTCAAGGGCCTGGGGCTGAAAACACAACTGGGACCAAGATGTTCTCTCTAGTTTGAGGAAACTTTGTTTCTGTGGTCAACAGGCCTGAGACTGTTCTTAAAGCAGTTTGATGCTGACCGGTATCTGACCTCCTGAGGGTTTAATGACTAAGGAAGGGAGTGGACACACAGTAAGGAGAAGGGTCCTGCTGGGTGACAGCTAAAGAAATGTTCCCCTGAGCTAGAAAAAAAGTAGTTGTACCCTGATCACAGAAGCAGAGTGACAGTGGGATGCCAGAGTAGTTCACAAAAAAGGCCTTGCTTTGAGGGCTTTTGTCAGCCTTGACCTTCAGTTTGCATGGCCTCAGGGGGTGGGGACAGGAAGCAAAGCCCAGATTCTACCCCAGCTGAAGAGGCTTCTCAAAGGTATTTACCAACAGTATAAAGGTGAATGGAAGATGGTCCTCCAGCCCTTGGGGACTGCAGGGAAATTGCCTTTTTTGACCTTTGGCAATGAGCACAGTGGAGGAGAAAATCTCTGAAAATCAGTCATCATAGGCTGGTTTTCCTGCAGCTTCGAAGACGTAATTTAAACCAACTGCGTGGTCCCCATTTAGAGAACAATGCTAATCATTTCTGGAGTATTCTTTGACTTCAGCCAAGTTATTTAAAGAATTTTTACAGGTAAGGTTCCAAGAACTTGAGCTCACATATTAAAAATTACAAAGAGCATGGGAAACGTCATTAGTGAAATAACAGCTTTTCAATCTCAGACATTCATCATCAGAAAAATCATCAGACCCGTATAAAATAAGGACATTTAATGTGCTTAAAGAAATAAAAGAAGGGATAGATAAAAAAAATGAAAGTCTCAATAGGATATGAATGATTCGTAAAACAGTTACCCAATTTGCCCTCCTGGATGCATAGAACTCCCCAACTACGTATGTTTCCAGCACACATGGAACATTTACAAAAGTGACTTTTCTGGGGTGTAAAGAGACTCTTAACAAATTTCAGACTATCAGAGTCTTAGGGAACATCTTCTTTAACCACAACACCGTAAAGCTGGAAATTGATAATAAAAAGGGAATTGGTAAAATCCCACTTGTAGAAATGAATGCATGAGTAAAACAAATCATAAAATCAGATATTTTGAACAGAGTAATAAAATATTACATCTAAAATGCTGAGAGGTATTTAAATCAATATTTAGTAGAAAGTTATTGGTTTGAATATTAAGAAAGCAGAAAACAGATAAACATCTACTATAAGAACTTTATTTTTTTTTGCATGAATCATTTTAAACTGTATGTACCACTAAATAACACTGGCCTGTGTGTGTCTGTGTTTTGGAATATAAGAGCTGTGAGGGTGTGAGGTTAAACATTAAGCAATTACGATTTGTCGACACATTTAGGGGCACAAATAAACTGGGGACTGAAGTTAAACTCAGCTGGGATTGTTGGAAAAACCCGTTCAGAACTGAACTGAGGTCCTTGGTTGCTGTCAGCAACTTCCTTGACTACAGCCTTTATTAATCAGGAGAAATAGCAACAACAGGATAGATTACGTCATTGGCACGTGCCAGTCCGGATGGTGGATCACAGGGTGGACTGGAGGCTGGAAACCTGGCTGGTGGCCGCAGCTCCCGTTCAGGATCTAGCACAGAACAGCAGGCTGGAAAGTCTAGAGGCAGAATGGTTATTTCCCTCCTAAGTCCTCTTTTCCAGATCGCCTCTTAGATGCTTTCCTCAAGCAGGATACTGTAAGAACTTTTAAAAAGAAGTGAAACAACCCAAATGAAGTATAAGGAAGAAAATAATAAAGAAAAAAGTATAAATAAACAGATTTCACTGAGCAGGTTTAGCAACAGATCTGAGCTGGCAGTAGGAAGATTCGACAAACTTAAAGCTAGATAGGGGTTATCTAGTCTCAGTAACAGAAGCAAAGAATGAAGAGAAATGATCACAGCTCAGAGACCTGTGGGGCATTATCCATTGTCAAGCACACCGATGTATGCACAGTAATAGTCCCTAAAGGAAATGAGAGAGGAAGAAGCAGAAAAGTATTTGAAGAAATAACACCTTAAAATTTCTAACTTTGATGGAAAACAATCTATACATTCAGGAAATACAGTGTATTCCCAGTAGGGTAAAGCCAAAGAGATCTGTGTCTAGATACATTATAGTTAAACTGTTAAAACTTAAGACAAAGAGAACGTCTTGAAATCAGCAAAAGAAAAGCATGTATAAAGGAACCACAATAAGATTATCAGCTTTCTGCTTGTCGGAAACAGTGGTCATAAAGCAGGGGGATGTTTTCAAAGTTCTGAAAGAGACTGCCTGCCAAAAATTCTATATTCAGCTACACTTTTCTTCAAAAATGAAGGCTAAATATATTCCTTGATAAACAAAGGCAGAGACGTTATTGCTAGCAGACCTCCTTTTCAAGAAAGGAAGTTCTTAAAGCTAGAACAAAATCAACCAGAGGAACATTCGGATCCAGAGGTGCTGGTAGAGGCCGCCTTGCCGTGTGTGAGTGTGGCACACAGGTGGGCTGGTGTTTCAGAAGCGCTCCGCTGAAACTGCTCTTTGCAAGACTGCTAGTGAGAATGAAAGCTCTTCCCCCGCTTCTGGGTATTTAACCAAAATAATTGAAAACATTATCGTGAAGAGCTGTTCTCACACCCGTGATCATTGTAGCATTATCGTGATAGCCCAGATAAGGAAGCAACCTCAGTGCCCACGGATGGCCAAATGGATAAAGGAGACATGGTTCGTCCACACGATGGAACGTGATTCAGCCTTAGGAAGGGACATTCTGACACATGCTGCAGCAGAGACTAACCTGGGGACATCATGCTGGTTCTCCTTGTAGGCAGTACCTACAGTGATAAAACTCAAACAAAGTGGGAGGGTGGTGGCCCACAGCCGGGGGCAGGGGAAACAGGGAACTGCTGGCCCATGGGGACAGCCCTTCAGTCGTGCAAGGTGAGAGTGTTCTGGGGAGCTGTTGTACGCAGGGTGCACGTGCTTGCTGCTGCTGTGCTGCACATTAAGGCTACATTTGAGGGTGGTTTGTTTTTTTTTTTACCATAATTAAAAAAACAAAAGATCTTGAGTTCTGTCCTCCCTTGACACCTTACGCCTAGATGACCAAATCAGCTTCTTTGCTGACCGTTCTCCCCGCTCTCTGCGCTCACTCCTGTCTCCTCACATCTCAGTGTCCCCATGCTCAAGAGCACAGAGCTCTTAGAAGTCTCAGCCTGAGACTGTTGTCCGACTCCCAGTACCCGCCCTCAGACCTCCCACACTGCGCTCTCTCCCCACTCCCAAACCAGTGCTGGACCAGCTTAGGTGTGAGCCTGGCAGCCCTATGGTCAGATCTGAACTCTGCTCTGTCACAGCTGAAGGACTTGTAGCAAGATACCCACCCTCTCTCATGCCCTCTGCCCTCATCTGTAGGATTAGAGTGAGGATTATGGAGGCCATTATGTTAGGAGCCCTGCATGGGCCTGGTGGGTATATGGCAGCCACTAGATTAATGGGTCTTCCCTGTCCTGGTCTTCTCTTTCTCAGGTACTCTGCACAGCTCCCCATATCTTTGCCCCTTTCGCCTCTGCCCCTGTCTCCACAGCTGTGAACACCATCATTCTGTACCTCTTCCTGTTCCTGCCTATGTTTGAAGGCTCAGCTTGGGTCGCCCCCCTTAGGAGCCTTCTTCTGCTGCTCTAGCCCATGTTGAGTTCTCTCTCCTCTGTTTCCCATTTTACTTAGAGACAATTTGATGTAGCTTTTTTTGTTATCTTGTTTCATGAATGCCAGTTACCTACAGCTAGACTATATATACATTTTTGGTAGGAACCACATCATAGGTTTCTACAGAACCCTGTTATCAGGAGCCTGCCTCTCCCAGTGCCCCCTGCTGCAGCCTCAGTGTATAAGCCCTGTGCAGCTTGGCCCCCACTCGGAGGAGGGTCTGGTGTCCCTCAGGCTGGGGTTACCTGGACGGCAGTGTTCATCTACCTTTCCACGTGGTCTCTGGCCTCTCTCTTCACTGAGCTGAGCCCTGACTGGACTTCTGCAGGTTTTCTGGATCCATGCCACCTTTCCCAAGCTTTCAGGTCTCTTTGCCACAGCCTGCAAGCATTTAGTGGCTACCCACCTCTGGCCGACATGGCCTGAAGACTCCCCCTGCTTTGCACACTCCGTAGGTGGAGCCCTTGAGTCAGTCACCCACCTTCGACTGAGCTCCAGTCCTCCGGTTGGTCCGGGAAGGTTAGCCCTGACCTCGTTTCTGTGGGTTGGTTGCCCTGGTCTGCTTAGTATGCTCCCACTCCTTCCTGTGGAGCAAGCCTCCTACCCTGACCGCTGTTCGGTGCAGGGCCGAGCCGTGCCGCAGTGATGACCTCAGTTATAGGTGCGGGACCTGAGCTGCACCAGAAGCTTCCTCTACGAATTGTCTGTCTGCATCTGGTGAAGAACATTTTCTCCTCCTTTCGGCCACGGAACTATTAAGTGTGACTCGGGCTAACCTGGTGACAGTTCACCTGTGTTTAGAGTACCTTGGAAATACCAGTCAAAGTCAAGTCAGAAGTACTGACACAAGAGATGCAAAATGCATTCTACAGTTTGCAGTCGGCTTTAGCCTGTCCTTTGCAGGGCTCGGTGGTTTAGCTTTTTCTCAAATTTTGCATCTTCGATGAGTAATTTACTCTGGCACCTTCAATGAATAATTCCTCTTGGTTTTTTTTTTTACCTTAAAGCATCATTTTCCTTTCAGCTAGGGCTGTCTCTGTCCCTCTCCTCTGCACACTTGATCCCACTTCACCCTCTGGTCACCTCCTGACCTACCGCATCGTTTCCCTGTTCCGTTTGGTGGGTCTTGTGTCTTCACACTGGGAGGGAAGCTCCAAGGGGCGGGGTCTTTGTTTGGTTCGTGGATAGGTCCCAGGCCTCTCTGACACACAGAGGTGCTCAGAGTACATTCCAAATGAGTGAATGGAAGACTTCAGTTTGTATGCAGCTGCATACATCTCAGGCCAGAGAGGAAAAGCATTATTGGAGTTCGGTTGCTTCACAGAGAATATTTGGTGTTTGGTTACATGTATGGTGCTACATGCGCAGGAAGGATGAGGCATTTGGTGGTTACATGTTTTTAGCATTCCTATTAAATATGTGGCATTGAAAGAGTACTATATATGTTATGATTATAGTAAGCTACATCTCATTACAGGAACAATGATGACAACCACTAGATCAAAAAGCAAAATATTTAACATAAGGTCTTTAAAAATATATTTATTTATTTATTTACTAGAGGGAGGGAGAAAGAGAGGGAGGGAAAACATCGATCAGTTGCCAGGGACCAAACCTGCAGCCGAGGCATGTGGCCCCACTAGGAATCAAAAATCAAATCAGTGGCCTTTTGCCTTGCAGGACAGTGGGGTCTGTATTTACAAAGATTAGCCTACTGTTCAGACTGTTAGTGCAACAATGTTGTATTTATCTTTTAAAAAAACAAAAAAGAACCTCTCAAACATTATCGACTTGGAACTTGTCCTTCAGAAGGGCCGCTGGAACAAAGAAGTCCCCTTTCCACAGGAGATGACAGGGCTGTTCTCTCTGATAAATCAATGCTTACGTACTTTCGACAAGAAACATAATCTACATGTTTGATTTTCAGCTGTTGATAGAATTGAGTGGTCAGATGACCGCTTCATATCTTGAAGGATGTCAGAAAACATTTGGTTTATGTATGTCAAACCCAACAATCTAAAATTTAATGTAATCTGATCCAGGTATAATTAACTCAGTCAGTTTAGAAAGGGAAGTTAGTTTACATGGAAGATGGGTTTGGTGTGAGACATGCTCAGTTTGTGGTAATACTAAATATATAGATATAAATAAATATTTAATTATATTAAATATTTATCTAAATTATATATTTATAAATAAATATATATCTTTAAATGGAACTACCCAAAAAGTTATTGGAGATGGAAAACTTGGAGTTCATATGACAGCCCAGAGACATGGCTTGGGACTCATTCTTAAAGAAGTGACAAAGCAGAGCACTGACTGGGGACACTGAGAACAGCAGCCCAGCCGAGGCGGGTTTGCCTGGGGCCAGGGCCGCGGCCTGAGCAGAGGAGGAAGGTCTGGGAGCTCCGAGTTCAAGAGGCAGGTCCCTCTCCCTCCTGAAGTTTCCTAGCTTGTGACTCTGTGAGTCCCTTAAATTCTATGATACTGGGCTTGCCACCCACAGAATAAAAATACAGACACTGTTTCAGTTTGCCTTGGAGAGAGGCCGTGAGCACTGAGTAGGACAGTACATGGAAGTGATTTGGAAATTTTCTTTCGAAAGGAGAAAATAGTTCTTTGAGAAAAGAGAGTCCAGCAGTGTCAGAACTCAAAGATCAAGAAAACAGAAATGGAGAAAAGGCTTTGACAACAGAACCATCAGGGACGTTTGAGAAGATTCCCTCAGAGTGTAGAGTGAAGGACGGGGAGGCTTTGGGAGGGAATGGACGGAAGCAGCAGTGGTGAGGTGTGTTGCCTGGGTGGCGGCTCGTGAAAGAGTTTTGTGTGTGTGTATTTAAGACTAATCACATTCTGATTTTCAGGTTTTTGATTTCAAATAGAAGAGAAATAATTAAAAATAAGAATTAATATACTTAACTTCAAAATACACCATGACCTGAACACGATTAGGAGTTATTTTCTCTTCTGGTTCATCTTTAAATGGTGACTTCTTTTCTGACATAAAAGTAACTTACTAAAATGTGATATTTGCTTTATTTTTGGTGGTTTGTTTTAATATAGGCCACTAATAATAGAATAATTATTACAATAATTCTTTCTCTACAAATTATGCATTAGTCTTTTAAAAAGAATAGTATTTTTCATTAACTCACTGCTGAAAGATCCAGGGCTTAGGATTATGGTTCTTTATAAGGTTGTTAAACCTCAGCTAATGAAATTTCCCATGTGATTTGTCAGCCTTCCAGCTGTGAACACATTCTACTGATGACATTAGTTATGGAACAGCTTAGAAGCCATTTTTATTCAGAAGTCAATAGAATCCATTTAGAAGATCAAAACTGGGGAGTTAGTATTTATTAAATATTTGTTGTTATATTTCTTGGACACAAGTACGACATTTAAGTGATAAAATTGTAGCGAAAAGCTTTCATGCTCCAAGATCATATGGTTCGGAAGAGGTCCTGGCAGGAACTGAAGGGTACACAGCCGGAGCAATTTGTGATCCTGCCTGCAACACCCTCCCAGCCAGGATGTCCCTGCAAAGAGACTCAGGCACGGCAGAGACATTGCCAGGGTACCAGGTGGCCACTGTGACTTGAACCTAGTGCCTGCAGCACTGAGGGACCACCCCCACACCTCCCGCCACCATCCCATTTGATCCGGGAAGGTGCCTGTTAGAGTCCCACTTAGGTGCAGTGTACAGGGTTCCTCAGAGTCATCTGTTGCAGTTGTAGCCGATCATAGTGGTCTAAGATTACTCTCCCTATTTTGCATGACGGAAAACTGCACTGGGCAGTGCAGAGGATAATACAGTTCCTGAGCCGGCTGCAGCTTGGGTCAGGAACCACGCTGCCTTTATTCCGTGACTTCTTTGCTTGTGTCTGTCTCTACCGGCCCTTCTGTCTCTTCCTTGTGTCCATCTATTCAGGCCTTCACTCTTCCTGTCATGGCCCATGTGACTTTGGGAAAGAGATCCTAGACTCCATTGGGGGCTTTTGTGAAAGAGAGAGAGAGAGAGAGAAAGAACACACACACACCCCGCCCCCCACCCCCGATAGTCCAGCTTGGGTCCCCATCTCTAGAGGTTGTAATCTAATTGATTGGGAGTGGGGCCCAGGCACCAGGGTTGTCACACCTCTTTAGGTGACTCCCTTGTGTAAGACGGTTGAGGCAGTTATGGCAGTCCTTCATTGTGCCAGTCACTGACTTCGGCTTTGAGGCTTATGCCAGTCAATGCAGGGCATCCTTCTGCCCACAGTCCCTGGTCTGGAGGCAGGCATACGAGCTAAGTAGGTCCACCCAAACTCCAAGGACGGTGGAGAGCTTCTCCCTCACTGGATGTGAACGAGGAAGAGTGTAGCCCAGAGTCCTGGTTGCATCTCACCGTGAGTGAGTCAGCTTCACAGGTGATAATGTGGAGGACAGAACAGAGAGAATGGACCAAGTTCTATGATGACATAATCGAGCCACTGAATGCAGCCCTGTTTCTGAACTTGAAATGAGTAATAAATGTCATTACTGCTTAAGCCATTTTGACCTGGAGTTTTATACTTTTAGTTGAAGTATTCCGAGTCACTGTTTCTATAACAAAATCTCCTAAATTAGTTGCCAGTTTCTTGATGAAGGGATATAAAGAGGGTACAATAATTGGAGGTAACATTTGCGTTTGCTTGAAAACTATCCTGCCAGCATCAACTTACCTGATTTGCTCTTCTTTTTTTTTTAAGTATATTTTATTGATTATGTTATTAAATTGTCCCAATTTTTCCCCCTTTGCCTCTCTCCTCCTGGTACCCCCTTTCCTCCAGCATTCTCCCTCTTAGTTCATGGCCATGGGTTGTGCATATAAGCTCTTTGGCTTCTCCATTTTCTATACTTATCTTAACACCCCCCTGTCTATTTTGTACCTACCATTTATGCTTCTTAATCCCTGTACCTTTTCTCCCATTCTCCCCATTACCCCTCCCTGCTGATAACCCTCCATGTGATCTCCATTTCTGTGATTCTGGTCCTGTTCTAGTTGTTTCTTTAGTTTGTTTTTGTTTTTGTCTTTTTAGATTGTTGTTGATAGTTGTTTGTTGTCATTTTAATGTTCATAGTTTTTATCTTTTTCTTAAATAAATTCCTTTAACATTTCATATAATAAGGGCTTGGTGATGATGAACTCCTTTAACTTGACCTTATCTTGTCTTCCATTCTAAATGATAGCTTTGCTGGATAGAGTAATCTTGGATGTAGGTCCTTGCCTTTCATGACATTGAATACTTCTTTCCAGCCCCTTCTTGCCTGCAAAATTTCTTTTGGGAAATCAGCTGACAGTCTTATGGGAACTCCTTTGTAGGTAACTCTCTTCTTTTCTCTTGCTGCTGTTAAGATTCTCTCTTTATCTTTAACCCTTGGCATTTTAATTATGATGTATCTTGGTGTTGCCTCCTTGGGTCCAACTTGTTAGGGACTCTTCTGTGCTTCTTGGGCTTGTATATTTATTTCTCCACCAAATTAGGGAAATTTTCTTTCATTTTTTTTCAAATGAGTTTTGAGTTTCTTGTTCTTCCTCTTCTCCTTCCGGCACCGCTATGATTTGGATGTTGGCATGTTTGGAGATGTCCTAGAGTTTTCTCAAACTCTCCTTGTTTTTTTATTTTAAATTCTTGTTTTTTCATTCTTTACTGGTTGACTGTTTATTTCTTCTTTATGTTCCAAATCAATGATTTGAACCCCAGCTTCCTTCCCTTCACTGTTGGTTCCCTGTGGGTTTTCTTTATTTCACTTAGTGCAGCCTTCATTTCTTCCTTTATGTGTTTGCCATACTCAGTGAGATCTCTAAGCATCTTTATCACTAGAGTTTTGAACTCTGCATCTGATAGGTTGGCTATCTCTGTTTCACTTAGTTCTTTTTCTAGAGTTTTGATCTGTTCTTTCATTTAGGCCACATTTGGCAGCCTCCCTGTATTTGTTTCTGTGTATTAGGTAGAGCTGCTTTGACTCCGTCTTGGCATACCTGTTACATTGTAAGGGGTGGAGCCTTAGTTATCTGCCAGTGTGGGGCAACCCGCTTCACTGCTCTGTAGTGCTGTATGTGGGGGAGTGGTCTAAGAGGGAACAATGCTGCTTGCTTGGCTGTCACTCGTTTCCAGTTACTTCTTCCACTTCCCGTATGTGACTGGCACCCTTCTAGCTGCTGCCCTGGTGCTGAATCCCAGAGCGGATGGGTTTGCGTACATTCTAGGGCCATGTGGGTGCTTTAAATGGACTCTCCCGAGAGACTGACAATTTCTTCCTCCACCCTAACTCCCACTGGTTTTTACAGACAGAAGTTTTGAGGCTCTATTTTCCAGGCGATGCTGCGCAGTCTGCCCTGGGGCTGGGATGGTTCACTCCCCAGGTGTCCCTCCCGGTTTTTATCCACTGCAGGTGAGTGTGGAACCGCCCATTCTGCCAGCTGCCATGGCTGCTGCCTCACCACTGCCGCCACACCATGTCCTCTTTGTCCTGGCTCCCCATCTCCACCTCTCCTACTCATCTAGATGAATATGGCTTCTTTAAATCCTTGGTTGTTGGACTTCCATACAGTTTGATTTTCTGGCAGTTCTGGTTGTGTTTTGTTTTGAGATTAGTTGTGGTCCTTTGTATGGTTGTGCAAGGAGGCGAAGCATGTCTGCCCACGCCTCCATCTTGGCCGGAAGTCCTGATTTGCTCTTCTTGACAATGCATGAAGTTACAAAATGCAAATTGAAAGCTAACAGAACCCTCTGCCTGTGGTTGAGACGTGGAGGTGGCAGAGGAGGGTGCAAATCCTGCTTGTTGGTGGTTGGTCTTGAGCAAGTTTGTCAACTTGCTCCCACTCTTCATCTGTGAGATGGTGTCAGTGACGTCTGCTGCAGGAATTCACGTAGCCCGTCGACCCAGCGCCCCCAGCACAGTGCCTGGGCACAGGGCCGGGAAAGCTGTGGACTGCCAGCACGCATCCACTTTAGACCTGTAAAGATGACAACTTCGCATGGTTTAGCTGAACGGTTTCTCTAGTAGTGGTGGCTGTTAATAACAAGAGAGAACTGGGTACTGAAGATGTGATCAGGACAATTAAAAGCATTATTTTGTCTTCAGATAATGTTCACTGTAAGTTTTTTTAAAGAGTTAGCCATGTTTCACTTAGTTTGCATGATTTAAAGCCTCAGCCAAACATCATTACATGTATAATTTTTAAGATTGCACACAGAATGCTTAATTCTAAGGAGTACAGATAATAATTATGTCATTCTTTAAAAGGTTTCACATCACTAAGGCAAGGCTTTCACCCACGAGATGTGCTAGTAGAAGGCTGCCTTTAACATTATATTTTGTGGAATAGACATCACCGGCTTATTTGCAGCTTGAATTAGGAACCATGCTGCCTTTCTTCCGTGACTTACTTGCTTGTGCCTATTTTGGACACTGTGAATGGTCCCTTTGTCTCTTCCTTGTGTCTAACTATTTAGGGCTTCACTCTCCCTTTCATGGCCCATATGACTTCAGGAAAGAGATCCTAGACTCCATTGCTCCCAAGGTAAACACCCAATTTGTGGATTTTCTGGATGTCTTCAGAGGAGTAAGCAATGTGTAGCAACTGACTAATAAGAGGTTGGTGGGTTGTTTTTTGTCTAATATAAGTGCTAAATAGAGCCGTTGGTAGGTCAAAAGGGCATGGCGAAGTGACCGATGATTCAGGTGGAAGGCTTGATGGTGGCAGTCCGCTGAGAGGCCTGCTGGGCTGGAGGTCTGGGCCTCCTCTCTTTCAGGGCCCCAGAATGATCTAGATCGTGAAAGGCTGGCTCAGGTCAAGCATGCTTGCAGAAACTGAGACTTACAGAGCAAGAGGCGAATGCAGTAGTTGACCTGGGGTGGTCATTGCTGGTGCTGAGGGTGCTGTCACCCCCCATCCAGAGCACCTTCTTCCTGTCACGCAGTTGCCCCCAAGGCATGGGAAGGATGTGCAGAGACAGTTGAGCCCAGGAACCTAGAGAATCACCCCAGTCCTTTAGCACGGAGCTTGGCTCTGGTGATGGACTCATGTTCTATGTAGTCTGTCCTCAGCAGCCTCCCCAGCGCTGCCTCCATGTGACTTTGTGCCACGCTTGAGCCTGGCCAGCTTCTCCGTTTTCACATGAACTGCCCCACCAGGGTGCCCACCATTAGTCACACTGTGCCCTGTAAGGGCAGCCACCGAGTCCTGTTTGAGGCTTATCTGTTCCATCGGCATTTATCATATATGAATATATGGCCTTGCCTCTGGAGATTGCAACAGGGTCTACAACTCTACTCCTATTTCCACTTAGGCTCCTAACTCATTTGTTCTGAGTATGGGGTTTTCCTTGTTTCACTCAGAGAAGGCGATGTTATTGACAAGTTCCTGGGGGAACCTTGTGTCCCCTGGACTGCACACGAGGCTCACCCTCCCAGCACAAGCTGAAATGGGCCACATTCGTCCCGTCTGTCACACTGGGAGTTACAGTGCTAGAAAGTGGGGGAGCAGGGGTCAGACCCTGCCTTGTTCCCCCACGCAGGGATATGGCAGGTGACGTCTGGTGGACATGTTTCCTCTCACTTTCACTCACTCGTGGGTTCACTCAGTGATGCCCTAACATTCGTGAGCACCTACTGCTGCCGAGCACCACTGTTGGTGTAAGGTGGTGGTGGCCAAGCCTCCCCATGTTCTCCCCTGGGATGTAGGAAGGTACGCTGGAGCTGGTGACATACAGAGTTACTCCTGTGAAGGGCGACAGCTGGGCTGGATGTCATTTGAGAGTCTGAGAGAGGAAAGATGAGCAAAACCCAGAGACTGAGGACTGGGGAAGGCCGTTAGACCTCATGTCCAGTTGCCCGTGGTTCCTTGGGAAAAGCAGAATCAGTGCTGTGGAATCGGTGCTGAGCTGTGGAGACAGGAGCCAGGCTTAAGAAGGGCTGGGGCTGGAGGAGTGGAAGGAGGGACGGAGAGGGGGGTAGCTGGTAAGGAGAGGGTGTCTGTGGGTTTTACGGTGGAGGAGCCGCGCAGCATCAGCGAGCACCAGAGGCTGTGGGCAGATCTCCTGGGTTTCCTAGGGTCTGCAGTTGTGTCTGGGGGGCCTCTTAAGGATCCCTGGGAAATTTTCAATGAAGACAATGCTTCTGGCCTGGCTGATGTAGCTCAGTGGATTGAGCACGGGCTGGGAACCAGAAGGTCCCGGTTCGATTCCCAGTCAGGGCACATGCCTGGGTTGCAGGCCAGGTCCCCAGTGAGGGCCATGTGAGGAGCAACCATACGTTGCTGTTTCTTTCCCTCCTTGTCTCCCTCCCTTTCCCTCTCTCTAAAAATAAATAAATAAAATCTTAAAAAAAAGACAATAGTCCTGCATCTTTATGTTTTGAAAATATATGAATCATATCATTATTCATGACTAACACAGTGTGGTAACAGAGTGTAGTATATAAAATGTTTCTACCCCAGACTGGTTAGCTCAGTTGGCTGGGCTTCCTCCTGCAAAATGAAAGGTCACCGGTTCAGTTCCTAGTCAGGGACATGCCTGGGTTGCAGGTTTGATCCCTGGTCGGGGCGTGTGTGAGAGGCAACTGATTGACACTTCTCTCACACATCGGTGTTTTTCTCCCTCTGTCTGCCTGCCTTCTCTTCTCTCTAAGAACAAATAAAGAAAGTCTTTTAAAGAAAAAATAAAAAAAATGTTTCTAACTTGTGGAGAACTGTGATACCATTCATTTATTTGACTCTGTGACGTCACCTTACTCTTCAGTGTGTTGTGTGGCACACGTTCCAATTCAGGTTGACTTATTTAATTTCCAAATAGTGTAGTTGGAGATTTTCCAGATAACTCTCTGATGCTGGCTAACTTAATTCCACCGTGGTCAGAGAGCATGCTCTGTATGATTCCAGTGCTTTTAAACTTGCCGAGACTTGTTTTATAGCCCAGAATGTGGGCTAGCTCAAGTGTTGCACACGCACGTGAGAAGAGTGTGTGTCTGCTGTAACTGGTGGTGTGTTCTGTAAACGTCGTGCTTTCAGGTCAGCTGATGGTGCGTCCTGACCGATGCTCTGTCTCCTTGCCCTGTCGGTTTTCAAGAGGGACGGCAGAGCCTTTGACCACCTTGTGGGTTTGTGGATTTTCCCTTCAGTTTTGTCAGTTTTCGCCTCGTTTGTTGGAAGCCGTGTTACTAAATGCACATACATTTAGGGTTGTTCTGTCCTCTTAGTGAAGCGATGCCCTCGTCATTACACAGTGTCCTTCCTTCTCCCTGGTAATTACCCTTCCTCCGAATTCTACTTTGCCTGAGGTCAGAACAGCCACTGCAGCTTTCTTTTGATTGGTATTAATGCATCTGTGTATAAAATTTTAAATATATCTTCATTCTGTTACCCTGTCTATGTCTTTATACTTACATGTAGCTTTCTTGTAAACAACATGTCATTGTTGGGCCTTGTATTTTCAAAATTAATCTGACAGTCTCTACTTTTTAATCGTATTTAAATCATTTACAGTTAATGTGCTTATTGTGTGCGTTTAAATGTCATCTTGCTATTTGTTTTGTACTTGTTCTGTCTATTCTTTGTTCTTTTCCCCCTTCATTGTCTGCTTTCTTTTGGATTAATTTAATATTATTTTGTGATTCTATTTTATCTCCATCATTGGCTAACTAGCTATATCATTTTGTTATTCAAAAAAATTTTCTTTTAGTGGTTACTCTAAACCACTAAATGTACGAAATGTATGAAATGTATGTGTCTAACTCACTCTAGTCCACTTTGGAAACGCAGCGCACCGCTCCTGTCGTGGGAGAAATAAACACACAGCCTCGGTGCCTTTCTCCTCCTGCCCTTTCCTTGTCGTGCATGCGTGGAACACCTCAGAGCCTATTTTTATTATTTTCATTTTAAACGGCTACCTTTTAAGAGGTCGAAAGGATATGAGAGGGGGATCCGTGCATTCACCGTTCCTGCAGCTCTGCGTTCTCTGTGCAGGCCCTGGTCTCCCTGCCCTCTGCCGCGGGCTCCCAGCATCCCCTGAGCGCAGGTCTGTCTTGCGGAGCGCCCCCTCCCATTCTTCCTGGAGGCTGCCTTGCGGGGCGCTGGATTTGCGGTTGGCAGGGCTTTTTCTCTCACTGCTGTGAGGGTGTTGCTCCACCGTCGTCTGGCTGACGTGGCTTCTGACAAGGAGTCTTGCTGTTTGTGTCTTCGTTGTTCCCTATCTAACACGTTTTTCCTCTTGTAGCTTTAAGAGTTTTTCTTTATCACTGGCTCTCGGCTGTTGGTGCATGATGTGCCTTGTAGTTTTAGCTTCTTAGATCCGTAGAAGTACAAGTTTACTTTAAATTTGGTTATTTTCAGCTGTTGCTTCTTCAAGATTTGTTTATGTTTTCTCCCCCCTTCTTCTAGGACTCCAGTGCCATGCTCAATACTCTGCTGCAGGTCACTGTGCTTCTCTGTTTTTTTTCTTTCAGTCTTTTTCCGACTTTATGTGTGGGTGAGTGTCCGATGCAGAAAGTACACGTAGCGTGTGGAAATTTGGTAGTTCCACGGTTTCCTCGGGGTCAGCCGTCCTCCCCCACAGACAGCGCTGGGGGACAGGCCGCGTGTGCTCGTTGCCCTCCCCCGCCCCCCCCCCCCACAGTGTGTCAGCGCAGTCAGTAAAAGCACGCTTGCAGGTGCCGACTCTCCCGCTTAAAGTTACTGCCCATAGACTGGACTTTCTGGAAAACCAAACCCAAAGGTAATTCTTGCAAAGATCCTTCAGATAAGATGCCTAAATTCCGTCAGGCTGCAGGTGCGGGATGCTCCTCGTGGCTGAAGGAGGCACAGCGGCCAGAGCCCTGGGGCTGGTGGAGCGCCACCTCTCCCTGGCACCAGCTTCCACGGGCCGCCCACGGTGCTCTGGGAGACTCTCTGGGACGGGTGAGCTCCCAATCTGCTGAGGAGGGAGGCGAGCCTCAGCGACCAGGAACACTGTACTTGGTCAAGGCCAGTCTGCCAAAAGTACCGCGTTTGCTGTTCATACTCTGGCCCTCCACCTGAGCTGTGCGTCTTCTCCTGGGCCATGCTGAATTTATAAATTAAACCTGCGTTTAACCTGAAATGTAAGAGTTACATGTTGCCTCCATTTAACAAACGATACACTGTCCTGAGGAGTCTGTTTGCGGTAGGGTTTCTGTTACGGGTCCTGACAGCTGCTTGTTTGAATGTATTTTGACATGTGTTGAAGTGGGACTGATTTGGTTGTGATTCAGGCTCTACATATATATCAGAGCTGACCCATCTGCCACGCAAGTGTATTTTAGAAAAGGAGCAAATTCCTCGTTGGGATAAGTAACACCTTTTCCACTTCCCTCTGTGTGTGATCTGTTGTCTAAAGTATCGTGTTGAAAAGTTGAGAAGTGATTTTGGAAGGAGGCAAGTGAGGAATCTGTTGCTAGAGTGTAATTCAGAAACAGATGAGCTAATGCAAGCCGCCAAGATGAGGGGGTTTTGATTTGTAATGGCTGAAGTAATAGCATCTCTTTGGATTTTTGGAAAGAAAAAATCAGAAACATAAAATAGACTACTCTGTAAAGTTTCACTAGTCCATCGCACAGGCGTCTGGTGGAAGATGCATTGCGTCCCCAGACCTTCAGAGCCCAACGTGGACCCGCTCTCTCGGAGCCTTTGCAGACATGCTGTCCCCAAACCTGATCATTCCTCTTCAGAGCCCATGGCGAGTGTGACCAACAGACTCATCCTTGCACTTTCGGATTTGTTGCTTGTTAATGTCCTGGAGCTATTTTATTATAAAAAAAAATCCCTAACTAGGTAAGAGGCTAGAGACTGGATGTTTTATTTCTCCTGTTTCCCACTATGTACGCTGCAGGGGCTTGATTGCCTTCCACAGCTGAGGGCCCCACCTGCCTTTGTGGCAGCATTGGGTTCCAGCTGCCCCTTCTGCTGGCGGTGCGGGGCTCTACCTGACTCCATGGCAGTGGGAGGCTCTGCCCATTCCCCAGGCGGCTGGAGCCATGGGCAGGGTGTACTACGGCTTGGAGTGCCCTTGGGCAGCTCGTTTATTACAAGTATTCATTGAGCTCTGAGTCCTGTCCCAGAAACTAGAGGTTCAGAAGTGAACGAGACAAGAGTACTTCCCTGTGGACCTTACATTCAGGTGGAGGGACCTGACAATGAACAGGTAGAATGGCATGTTTCATAGAATACAAATAGGGCTGGAGTGGCATGAGGACTCAAGACTCTTCAGGGTCTGCTCTGTAGGTATTTGGAGACCTAAGTGAGGTGAGGGACAAGCATGCAGAGGTCTGTGAGCAGAGCATCGTGGGCCAAGGACGGGCAGTGAGAGGGCCCAGCAGCAGCCATGGGCAGTTAGAATGTGGGAGTGGGGGAGGCCAGTGTGGCTGGAGAGGATACAGGCAGTGGCAGGAGCGGAGGCAGAGTTGGGCCTGGATGCCTTAGAGCTGGTGCAGAGCTGAGAAGACTTGGGAGGGAGCCCTGAGCAAGGCAGTCTCCTGCACTGTTTCCTAAGCTCATTCTGGCTGCTGCGGGTGGGGAGGCTGAGAGTAGTCAGAGGCCAGGAGGGTAGGGGAGAAGGCTGGCAGCCTGACCAGGGTGGTGGCAGTGACGATGATGGAGGCACACTTTCAGGGAGAGGCATGTGAGGGAGGAAGTTCCAGGGAGACACTTCGGCTTGGGGCTGGGTAGCTGGGTCAGCGGTGGTGCCGTTGCGAGTGCTGGGTTCGGTCAGTACGGGAATGGAGGTCAGTGTGGTGCGTCGAAGTCTGAGCCCCTACCTCGCATTCAGAAGGAGGAGAGGAGAGCGCGCACTCCGAGAGAGGACAGGGCGCTGCGTCTGACTCGACAGAGCTCGAGCCCTGGTGCCCCCTGCGCAGCAAGAGCACTGTAGGGGCCGCTCACAGAAGGGCGACGCAAACAGCACCCACAAAAGGACTTGTTCACTGTTACTGTGCTGCAGCGCTAAATTGGCTCAAACTGCAGTTTTCACACGTGGGCTCCTGTGGCAGTTCAGAACGTCGTGAGTCTGAGCTGTCTTCGGGCTTACGGCTCAGCGGCTGTCTCCTTCGGGACACGTCGGTTTTGGTTGGTTTGTGAGCATGGATTTTGTTCTTACTATAATGGGATTTTTTTCTTCATCCAGTGAATTTTTCCTCCTCCATCATAGAGAAGTGATTGTAGAGAAATCCTTTGTGTTGTTTCTCTCCGGAGTATCATGCCTTTTCATTTATGCATTAGGGGTGGTGAGTTGTAGTAATAACCTGAGAGAAAAAATCAGGGACATCCTAGGGACAGGAACAATTGCCACCTGGGAGACGATCCCATGATAGCTAAAGAGATTCATGACGAATGTGATGCTGTGATGGCTAAAGAGATTCATAATGAATGTGACAAAGTAAGAGGTTTTCTAAATACTTGCTTGTCACTGGGAACAGGTAGTACATACGACATGATTTGGGTTACTTTGATTTTAATTGAGGACACTCCGATGTCTTTAGAGATATTTGTACATTGTGGTTTAATGTTCAAAGCACTTATTTCTTTAACCTAAAGAAAAAAAGACCTGCAGGGAACAAAGAGAAAACAAGTAAATATCCTATTTCTTGGCTGGATGAGCTGCTGCAGTGATGTGTAGCTTATTTGGAAGGCATGTTGGGCATTATCTATTTCCAAAATTTGTCCAGGGTCAGACTTGAGTCTAACAGACAGTCAGCTGGGGCTGACACCCCCAGGTGCAGAGGTTCCTGCTGCAGGATGTGGACAGCAGCCCTCCTGGCTGCCTGGGAAACCAGGTGCACACTGCATCCAGTGGGGCTCGCTGTGACGCAGGCGCAGCATCAGACGGTCTGCAGAGACGTGAGCAGCAGGAGCGTGCATGGCGCTGGGTCTGGGTCCGCGGGGCTTGCTGCCTTGTAGCCCGTGTTGCAGGAGTTGGAGTCTGCAGAGAAGGTGTAGTAGTCAGGGGTCGCCAGAGAAAGAGAACCAGTAGGATCTCTCTGTCTGTCTCTCTGTCCTTCCATCCATACATCCATACATCTAGATCTAAGAGGAGGTACAGTACAGGAATTGGCTCGTGTGATTATGAGGACCAAGCAGTCCCCAGGTCTGCCTCAGCAAGCCGCAGATGCAGGAAGCCACTGCTGTCATTCAGTCTCACTCCTAACGCCTGAGAAGCAGGAGGGCTGGTGTCTGGCGGCAGGAGAACACGACTTCACACTCCAGTGGAGGTAGCAAACTCGCCCTTCCTCTGCTTCTGGTTCTGCTCAGGCCTCTGGGGATTGGTGATGCCGTCCACACTGTGAGGGTGACCTCCGTTCCGTCTGGCTTCTCCTTCGCAGACACACCCAGAAATCACATTTTTCCAGCTCTGTGCTTAGCCCAGTCCAGTTGACACATGAAATTAGCCATCACAGAAAGCAAGACTTAAACAAATTAGTCTGAGACAGTACAGAGTACTCGATGTGGTGACGATACCTAGCGTTTCTTGGTGTTGCTCTGTGCTGGGCCTTATCCTGAGTATGTTAGATGCAGTTAACTCCCATAATCCCTTCACCAGCCCTGTGAGGTCACTACTAGTGCCACCCAGAGATCAAGTGGCCAAGCGGGGACCTGAGCCAGGCAGCAGGGCTCCCAGTAGAGCGAGGGAGGGGTCCAGGGAGGAGGGAAGTCAGTATGAGCCCGAGTGGGTGGGCTGGGAGGACCAACCCACAAGCCAGGGGACTGCAGGAGCCCGGAGATGTGGGAAGGGCTTCTCTGGAATGACTTTGGCCAATTGTTACTTTTCTTTCTGTCCCCTCCCTGCCTTCTCCCCTTCCTTCCTTTTCCCTTCCTTCTGTTAACAAAATAAATTTAATAAGTGCACACACTTAGAGAAAAGAATACAAAACATAACAGTGAGGCTGAGAGAATTATCACAAAGGAACACTCATTATTAGCACCACCTAGACTGAGAGACGGCAAGTTGCCAGCACCTGGAAGCCCTTTGCACCCTCCTGCTGGCTTCTTGCTTCCTGCTCGTTCCCAGTTCTGAACACCGTATGAGGGGAGTCGTGCTTCTGTGTTGGCTTTTCACTCCCATTTTGTTTGCGAGGCCCCTCACGTGCTGCCTGCCCCTGTGGACGTGTGCCGTGGACATTCAGGCAGCGCGATTCTCAGTGGGAGGGCCGCCACATGTGCTGCAGCATGCTGAGCGGCAGCCCTGGCCTCTACCCTCTCGGGCCCGTAGCACCCCCAGTTACAGCAACCAGTGCCCACCCACAGTTGAGACTCACTGCTGTACAGGATTCCATTGTATGAACCTGACCACTTACCATGCGGATGACACATTCGGACTGTTTCTGGATTTTGGCTTTTACAGATTATGCCGTTCCAAAATTCTGCTGCTGGCCTGTGTACACAGCGCGTATTTTCCCGTTGGGGGCACTTGTTAGAAACGGGAGTTTGGGATTGATGGACGTGCGTGTCTTCAACTCTGGCAGCTGGTGCTGGGCGTCCCCAGGTGGCTGGACCAGCGTCAGTTTTACCAGCAGCCTGGGAGCGTTCTGGTCGCTTCGCATTCCCCCCAGCACCCGCTGTGGTAGGCCCCCTTCCTCAGCCGGCCCGCTGAGTGTGACCTCATTGTGCTTTTAACAGCATTTTCCTGAGGAGTCCCTGTGTTTGCTTGGCCTGCCAGATATCCCTTTTTGTTGGGTTCTGTTCCACTCTCCTACCTGTTATTCTGTTAGGTTGTCTGTCGTCTTAATAACTTTTACATTCTGGAAACAGAATCTTCGTTGGTTTTGTAAAAGTTGCACATATATTTTACCTCTCTGTGTCTTCCTTGATTTCCCTTAATGGTGACTTTTGATGAGTCAGAAATTCTCTGTAGTCTAGAAGCCTCCTTTTTCTGCCTTTCATGTTTAGCTGTCCCATCTCCCTGGTGTGTGTGTTTGTTGTGTGGTAGGGATCAAGTTTAATTCTCTGTCCATATGGATATGCACAGCCCAGCACCATTTATTGGCAGGATGGTCCTTTCTCCACGGCCCCTCAGAGAAGCCTTTGCCCACTGCTGGCCTTCTGCAGGAGCTTCGGGCTTGCCACTCTGTCTCTGTCACTCTGCAGAAAGGCGTCCTCTCTGCGGAGCAGCGCAGGCACGTCCTCCTTGCTCGTTTTCTTCCAGAGTGCCTTCGCTGTCATTAGCTCTTTTCTCTGTAGTCTTTACAATCTGTGTGTAAAACTCCACAAAGGAAACTGTTTTGATTTTGATAGAAACAGCATTGAATCTGTAGATCACTTTAGAAAAATTGACATCTTTACAGCGTTGAGACTTCAGTACACGACATGGTATTTGTCTTCACTGTTTAGATCTTCCTCTCAATAGTGTATTGTTCTCTGCATAGAGCTCTTGAATATCTTTCATTAGATTTTCTCCTAGTAGCAATGTTTTCTCCTCTTGAATTCTGTAATTCCTTTGTCCTCTGTCACTGGACACTTAATTCACTCAACAACTCTTTGTTGATGTGCCCCTACTACGTGCAGGGACTGTTTTGGCCCTGGGGATACAGCAGTGAGCCAGAGGGTCCCAAGACCTTGCCTTCACGGAGCTGGTGAGTGAAGAGAGACAGTAGAGAAAATACATGAGCAAAGCAACGTGTTTTGTGACATTTAATACTACTGAGGGAACAAGGCAGGAAGGGGACTAGGAAGGCAAGTGTTTGCTCTTGTTTTAATTTTAAGATGTTTGTGGTAGGCTGCCTAGCAGCTGACTTCCACAGGAAGACCTGAAGGAAGCAGGACATTGGCTCTAGGATTTCTGGGGAAGCACGTGCCCCAGAGGGATGGGCATGTGAGGGTCCGAGGTCAGGGTGCCGGCTCTGTCAGATGAGCAGCAAAGGCCTACGTGGTGAGAATGGGCTGCTGGTAGAGAGAGCGAGGGTGAGGTTTTGTTTCGTGTCATTTGGAAATTGGCTACTTGTGGATGCCAACTACGTAGCAAGCGTTTCAGTAGACGCTTCCATGCGTCTCCTTATTCAGTAACCATGTGGGTGAGTAAACCTTCAGTCCACACCTGAGGAAACAAAAAGCCTTTGTTTAAACAGCTTTGCGAAGGTGATGGTGGAGACTCCAGATTCCATGCCTCACTCCTATAGGACGTTCTGTCATGCAGATGGACTCATAGCCACCTGATAGTTCCGGTTATGCATTTAATGTGTGAATTTTTAAAAACAAGGGTAGTTGTCAGAGAAGTCAAGATAGACCATTTGTTTTCGTTTTAAGTATGACTGAGAATGGAAAGGCCCAGGGAGCGTGTGTGAGTGTGTGTGCGTGTGTGTGTGTGAGTGTGAGTCTGAGCTATGCCTTAGGGAGCCGTGTCAGCTGTCAGGAAATCCGTCGGGCTGAGTTTGTCAAGTCTTCTTTTGTGTCAGTGTGAGTGGCTGTGTTTGAGAAATGTGACATGGGGAGTCAGTGCCTGTGACAAGAGCTGTCACAGGGGATGTGGAGTAGGGATGTCTCAGTGCCATGTCCTTGTCTTCTAGTCCTTAGTCAGCCTCAGCTCAATTCCCAGAGAGCCATTTTCCTGTCCTTTGTTCCCCTCCCCAGCGGGGAGGGGGGAGGGGGATGGAAACACCTGTCGCCTTCTGGGGAACTGGTGTCTAAGGGACCCGCTTTGGGACCCATCGAGCTAAGTCGATGGTGATGATGAGTGTGTGTCTGGAGAACAGGAACGGGTGTGGGGGCAGGTGGGCGAGGGAGTCCTCCAATCTGCCTTCCTGTCAGAGGCGGGGAGTGTGCGTGTCAGGGCTTCTTCCTAAGGAACTGGGGTCAGCACGCACCAGCCTCAGGGCAGAACATTCCAGTGCTGCTTGTGTTTAAAGAAATACAATTTAAAAATTGCTGATCTTTTTACTGAAATGTGGTTATATCCTAACCTTTCAGTCTGAATTTTCCCCAAATCTCTGCAGATAGTAATGAGGGTGAATGTTGCCTGCCACCAACGCTGGTGATCCCTTGTCCTTAGCCAGCAGTGAACCCTCCACCCTGGCACCTGGCCTGCTGTGGGCACAGGTGAACCGAGCTGGCACAGTCTGCAGAGCCAGTGGCCTCTCAGCAGCTCAGCGTGGATATGGTCCAGTGATTTCGGCTGAGCTGCAGGCGTAGTTCCTTCCACATGCTGCTGCCAGTGACAAATGTGACGAGTGTGCTGTGTGCTTATCACAGGTGTCTGTCTGGGACAGATTCCAGTGACGGAGCATGTAGAGCCGTGGAGGATATCGTCCAGAGAAGTGCTTTGACTAGCTTGTTAAAACTGCATTACTGGTTTCTAATTGTTGGTGTCCTGTTAGCATAGCTTCTCTTTCTCACATGTCTCTTCCCCACTCCCAAATGACTTAAATATTAAAAACACCCAGAAAGACTCCTGGCTGATGTGGCTCAGTGGATTGAGCACTGGCCTGCGAACCGAAGGTTCACCAGTTTGATTCCCAGTCAGGGCACGCGCCTGGGTTACGGGTTGGGTGCATGCGAGAGGCAACCGACTGATAGATGTTTCTCTCATCAGCCAATTGATTGATGTTTCTCTCACACATCACTGTTTCTCTCCCTCTCTTTTTCCCTCCCTTCCCCTCTCTCTAAAAATAAATAAATAAAATCTTTTTTAAAAAATCCACAAAGCTGTCTTCTGTTTGAGAAGAGACGTATATGATGCAATGATTCTGTGTCCATCCAAACTTTTAGTAGGACTTTGTGGGAATAGCCCCAAATGTTAAGAGGGGACTAAATTTATAAAAATGTAGGAAAAAAACCAAAAAAATTATTTTATTTGTTTTGACTTGTTTGAACTTTAATAATGAAATAGTGATTTTTTAAAAAATGTGTGGTTCCACCCTGGCTGGTGTGGCTTAGTGGATTGAGCGTTGGCCTGTGAACCAAAGGGTCACTGATTCGATTCCCAGTCAGGGCACATGCCTGGGTTGCGGGCCAGGTCCCAAGGTGGGGGGCATGAGAGGCTACCACACACTGATGTTTCTCTCTTTCTCTTCTTCCTTCCCTTTCTCTAAAATAATTATATAAAATCTTAAAAAAAAATAAATGTGTGGTTCCAGATACTTCTGGCCAAGATGGAGGCGTAGGTAGATACACTTTGCTTCCTTGCACAACCAAAAGAAGTACAACAACAAATTTAAAAACAAAAAACAACCAGACCTGACAAAAAATTGAACTGTATGGAAGTCCAACAACCAAGGAATTAAAGAAGAAACATTCACCCAGATGGGTAGGAGGGGCAGAGATGTGCAGCCAGGCGGAGAGGACTCATGGCAACGCGGCCACTGGTGGACTCAGCGGTCCCACATTCATGTCCAGATAAACCAGGAGGAAGAACTGGGGAACAAGGCAGACCAAGCAACCCAGGGTCCCAGTGTGGAGAAATAAAGCTTCAGACCTCTGTCTGAATAAACCTGTGGGGGTTGTGGTGGCAGCAGGAGAAACTCCCAGCCTCACAGGAGAGTTCATTAGAGAGACCCACAGGGTCCTGGAATGTACACAAACCCACCCACCTGGGATTCAGCACCAGCAGGGCCTAATTTGCTTGTGGGAAGTTGGGGAAGTGACTGAAATCCAGCAGAGAACGGAGCAAGCAGCATTGTTCCCTCTCAGACCCCTCCCCCATGTACAGCATTACAACACAGTGATGTGGGTTACCCCACCCTGGTGAACACCTAAGGCTCCACCCCTTACTACATAACAGGAACAACTGAGACAAAAAAGTATGGCCCAAATGAAAGAACAAATCAAAGCTTCAAAAATAGAACTACACGATAAAGAGATAGCTAACATATCAGATGCACAGTTCAAAACACGTAATCAGGATGCTCACAGAATTGGTTGAGAACGGTCACAAAATAGAGGAAGAAGTGAAGGCTATGCAAAGTTAAATAAAGCAAAATGTACAGGGAACCAACAATGACGGAAGGAAACTAGGACTCGAATCAATGATTTGGAACATGAGGAAGAAATAAACGTGCAACCAGAACAGAACGAAGAAACAAGAATTTGAAGACATGAGGAGAGGCTTAGGAACCTCCAGGACAACTTTAAACATTCCAGCATCCGAATCATAGGGGTGCCAGAAAGAGAAGAGGAAGAGCAAGAAATTGAAAACTTATTTGAAAAAATAATGAAGTAGAACTTCCCCAATCTGGCAAAGGAAATAGAATTTTAGGAAGTCCAGGAAGCTCAGAGAGTCCCAAAGAATTGGACCCAAAGAGGAACACACCAAGACACATCATAATGACATTACCCAAGATTAAGGATAAAGAGAGAATCTTAACAGCAGCAAGAGAAAAGGAGACAGTTACCTACAAAGGAGTTCCCTGTCAGCTGATTTCTCAAAAGAGACCTTTTAGGCAAGAAGGGGCTGGAAAGAAGTTTTAAAAGTCATGAAAGGTAAGAACCTACATCCAAGATTTCTCTATCCAGCAAAGCTATCATTTAGAATGAAAGGGCAGATAAAGTGCTTCCCAGATAAGGTCAAGTTCAAGGAGTTCATCATCACCAAGCCCTTATTGTATGAAAGGTAAAGGGATTTATCTAAGAAAAAGAAAATAAAAAATATGAACAGTAAAAGACAACAAACTTAAAACTATCAACAACTAAACCTTAAAAAAGCAAAACAAAACAAACTGAGCAAACAGGTAGAACAGGAACAGAATCACAGAAATGGAGATCACGTGGAGGGTTATTAGCGGGGAGGGGGTGGGGGGAGGATGGGGGGAAGGTACAGGGAATAAGACACATAAACGGTAGATACAAAATAGACGGGGAGGTTAAAAATACTATATATGCATGACTAATGGACATGAACTAAGCTGGGGGAATGCTGGGGGGCGGGGGTGCAGGGCGGAGGGGAATGAAGCGGAGAAAAATGGGACAACTGTAATAGCATAATCAATAAAATATTTAAAAAAATGAAAGTGTGGTTCCATTTATATGATTTTCAAGAACAGGCAAAGCTAATGTGGTGGAAATGAAGAGCTCTGGGACTGACTGGAGGGCAGGGCGTGGGGGCGCCGCGTGGGGCTGGAAGCGCGCTCCGTCTTGTTGTAACGGGTTGGGGTGCACGTGGGTGCGTGTGCCTGCCCAAGCTTTTTGAATTGTGTGAGAGATTTGTGCAGCTTTATGCAAAATTCAACCTCATTTTGACAGGAACCACCCAAGAAAAATGTTTTTATTCATGTAATTTTATATTATGTATAATAACTAATCACTATCTTCTGGGTCAACCTTTTTCCAATTTATCTTTCCCCATTTATTCTAAAATTGTCTTAAAAGTCTCCCTGTGTACGTTGAGAACCACAGCAGAGGCTGCAATAATTTTTGCTTTAATCAGCAAGCGTACTGTAGAGAACTCAGAGAGTCGTATGCACCCTTATTTTATTCTTTTCACTGTTCTTTCTTCCTTCTTGATGTTCTGAGATTTCTTCTTTTATCATTTCCTTTTTGCTTAGATAACTTTCTTTAGCTCTTCTCTCTTCTTTTAGATTTACAGAAGGTTGTAAAAATTGTACAGAGAGGGTCCCTCCCCCAGCTTCCTCTAATGTTAACCCTCTAGAGTAGTTATTGAAATAGGAAATTAACGTTGGCTGCACTCTTAAAACCTAATCTTTTTCCCTAACTCAAATTTTGTCAGTTATCCCACTAATCTCCTTTTTCTAAGAACAGCTTTGTTGAGATACAGCACACGTACCATGAAACCCAGCCACTTACAGTGCGTAACTCAGCAGCTTCCAGTGTGTTCGCAGAGCCGTGCACCCATCACCACCATCCAGTTTAAGGGGCTTTCATCACCGCCCGAGAAACCCCGTTCCCATCAGCAGTCACTCCCCATCAGCCCACTGCTCTGCGTTCTGTCTCTATGGGTTTATCTACTTTGGGAAATTCATACGGTTGGAATTTTATAGTACGTAGCTTGTTGTGTTGGCTTCTTCATTTGGCATAGTTTCCAGGATCACCCACGTAGCAGCATATGTTGGTACTCCGTTCCTTCTCCTTGCCAGATAAGATTCCATTGTGTAGACGTACCACATTTTGTTTATCCCTTCACCACCTGATGGAAATTTGTGTTGTTTCCACTTTGGGGCTGTATTATAAATAGTCAAATTAACACTTAATAAATGCAGTACCAGTTGCTGGATGGTGAACTGTGGTTCAGTAGCAGGTCACAAGGGAAACTGAAATAGAGAAGTTTATTAGTCACGGGTCCTGGAGGAGGTATCTGGAAAACTTGGAGGGGCCACATGGGGAGGTCAGGGCAAAGTGCAGACAGAGAGAAGCAGGACCTGGGACTCATGCCTTTATGAGGGTCTGTGGCTGGAGTGCTTTGAGGTTCACGGGCTAGGGCTGGATTAGTCAGTTCCAACCAAAAGAGTGGGTTTTCAGCAAGACCCACTGGGGTTTTATCTAAGGGGCTCGTGGGGGAAGGCACTGGGAGGCAGGGGAGACTGTTGATCTCAGGGTACTGGAGGCATTGTATCAGGACTTACATTTGCTGTGATCCTCTGGGCTGTTATGGAGGGCGTGGCTTGCTGCATGAGGGGCCAGTGTCAGTTTAGGGGGCCCCACTAAGCCAAACAAAATGGAAGGCGAGGCAGCAGTACCACGGAGCAGCTGGGCTACACTCTCAGCAGGCTGTTACAGAAGAATGCGTCTGGGAACATTCCCGTAGCAGTTTTCATGGGATCTAGCCATTCTTTTAGGAGGTCTGTGACAGCTTCTCTTAATTTTCCTTCAGCTGAGAATGTCTTGAATTCCCCTTCACTTCTGAAGGGCGTTTTCCCTGGGTTAAGGATTCTGAGTTGACAGTTCTTTTGTTTCAACACATGGAAAATATTGCGTCAGTTCCTTCTGACATCCATGGTTTCTGATGAGAAATCCAGTGTCACTGAATTTTGATTCTCCCATAGGTGAGGTGTCATTTCTCTCTTGCTGCTTTCAAGACTCTGTCTTTAGTTTTCAGAAGTTTGGCTGTGGTATGTCTTGGCACAGATTTCTTGAGGTCTGCTCTGTTTGGTGTTTGCTCGGCTTCTTGGATCTATAGGTTTGTGTCTGTTGCCAAGTAGAGTAAAATCTCAGTGATTATTTCTGGGACACTTTCTAGCACTGCTGCCTTTCCCTCTCTTTCCAGAATTGCCATGACTTGAACGTTAGATCTTTGTCGTAGTCCCACTGGACGAGAGGCTATCCATTCTCTTCCCTGTTTCCTCCCTGTCATTCGGGCTGCATGATTTCTGTCGTCCTGTCTTCCAGGTCACTGCTTCTTTCCTGTGGCCCCTCCATTCTGTCTCCAGCAGGTTTTTAATTTCAGGTCTTGTATTTTTCATTTCCATTTTGTCTCTATATCGTCTGTCTCTTTGCTGAGGTGTTCTGTTTTTTCATTTGTTTCCAGCATGTTGTGGTTGTCCCCTGAAGAATGCGTATAGGTGGCTGCTCCGAAACTCCTGTCCCATAACCCTGACGTCTGTGTCATGTCTGGGTTGCAGGCAGGTGAACGCCTTTTCTCATCTAAGTCCCTTCGTCCTTTTCTAACCCCCAGATCGAGCCGTCTGTGGGAGTGTTCTCAGTCTCAAGTATTAGGTTTTCCATGATTGCTTAAAAAAAAAACCCGGTGTCGTTAAACTCAGAATTTGCTAATCTGTGGCCCAAATGGACCTGAGTTCCATGTTATTCTCCCGTGTATGCGGTTTGGGTGCTTAAAAACCATTTCCTTCCCCCAGTCCGTGTTCCCTTCCAGCATGGTCACCACGCTGACTGTTTTCTAACGATGAGGTCACCATGAAGTTGCTCTGGTGGGGCTGCACCCTTGACTGCATGTCTCATCACGTGTGACCTCCAAGGGCTTGTTTTGCTTCGCCTTTTTGTGAGGGCTGCATGGCTGTCTCTGCAGCTTGCCTAGTTATTTTATTTGTTCTGAAATGTCCTTATTGTATGTGTTAGAACAGCCTTAGCCACACAAAATACAATCTTCTCATTCATTCAGCGAATATTTACTGTATTAGAGATACAGTGGCGGGCAAGACGGACAGATCCTCGCTTTCCTACATCTTTTCACTGGGGGTGGGAGGAGAGAAGAGAACCCCATAGACCGACTGGTACTCAGAGAATTGAAGTAGGGTGACGGGTGAGCTGGTGGTTACATTGGTGGTGAGGGAGTGACTCCGAGGAGAGAGTGTTTAAGTTGAAATTGACTCTTTCTTGCAGCTTCCATCGCTCTGTTTACATCGCCCTTCTGATTTCGCCCTTCTGATTTTGCGTGAGAGCCTGTGATGGGCTGAACTGTTGAACATTCACATGTTACAGCCCTAACCTGCCCAGTATCTCGTGATTGTATCTGGAGATAGGGCTGCTAAAGAAGTCATTAAGTTAGAATGAGGCCACTAGGGTGGACGCTAATCCAGTTTGACAGGTGTTCTTACAAGGAGGGATTAGGCCACAGGGTGTGAGCGCAGAGAAAAGGCCATCTGCAGGACAAGGCTTCAGGGGAACCAGCCCCCTGACACCTTGATCTTGAACTGTCTGTCAGCCTTCAGAATTGTGAGAAAATACATTTCTGTTGTGTAAGCCGCCCCATCTGTGGCACTCGGTTTTGGCAGCCTGAGCCCTTCGCATCTCATCATAGTTCTTTAAATTCCCAGTGGGATAATTCCAGAATCTCTGTCATGTCTGAGTGTGGGTCTGAAGCTTGGTTTGTCTCTCCAGACTGTGCACTTTTCCTTTCAGCGTGCCTTGCGATTTTGGGCTGAAGGATAAACGTTACTTGTTGGGGTGCAGCTTTCTGTTCCTCTGGCTGGGGCTGGACTGCGTTCTGTGGTTCCAGTGGTTCAACGCTCCTGCTCTCACCGGTTCCCCGGTCGCCTCTGGGTCTCCCTGAGAACTCCTCCGTAGACGGCGTCTGTGTCTTGCAGTCTCCCAGCTCTGACGCTCTGTGTGCATAGTTCCTGTTGTGTGTTGTTGTGCGCTGTGATCTTTGCTGGTCTGCTGTAAGGTGTGTGAGAGGAGGGGGAGTATTCCATCATCTCGTGGTTTAGCGGCCTGTGTCCCTGGCTGTGACCTTCACAAGTGTTTCTTAGCCCCCGCCCCTCTGTATGTGAGTCAGGAATGGAAGAAGGGGCTGTAGTGGGAGAAGTACACGTCCCCTTGGGTGGGGTAAGGTTTCGTAAAGTCTCTTTTCCTGGAGAAAAGCGTTTGTCACGGGAAACACACTAGGTGTGTTTCAGGACAGTTACATCTCTGCCGGACCCTGTGAGAACCTAGTGGGGTCCTTGGAGGTCAAACCCACAGGAATGTGGGGCTCTCCCTAAAATTGCCACCCCGAGGAGTCTCTCACTGTCATGGGGGTCCACACCCAGCCTGCAGCAGTTTTTCAGAACGGCCACTTCCACGCTCCTCTCAGTTCAGGCCCCACTGGTCTCTGTCTCAGGAACACTGAGCTTCGCGGCACTCGCTAGGTTTGCCTGTCGTTACCCTGCAACCTCACTTCAGTGATGGGTCCGAGGAGAGTCCTTGATTTTCAGTTTGTTCTGCTTTTCTTGTTATAAGGGTGGGAGTGACACTTTCCAAGGTCTTCATATGAGGGAGTTGAAGTTGCTAAGCTGAAGTTTGAAAGGAGCAAGGCAGAGGGAAGTTGGGAGAAGGCATTCTGGGCAGAGTGGACATGTAGGGCAAAAGGACTTAGGCCTGTTTAGGGATGCGAGGGCAGGCCAGTGTCACTGGTGCACAGTGGGAAGGGACGAGGGCTGGGTGATGGCCTCAGGGAAGCTGCAGGGCTGGGTTGGGTGGGGCTTCTTGAGCCAGATTGAAGACCAGAGATTTTATCCTGGATGCAGTGAAGTCCTGTTGGAGAGCAGGGAAGCGACATATTCTAATTTCCACTTACGAGGTTTCATCCGGTTGCTGTTTGGCAAGTGGAGAGGGATGGGAAAAGGAAAGAACAGAGGTATTCAATAAGAAAGCCAGCAAGAAGGAGATTGTAGCAGTCTAGGTGAGACAAGATATCCTACCCTAAGGGGGCTGGTTACAGGTTTAGGGCGTGTTGGAGGTAGGGTCAACAAGACTGCTGATGGATGTGATGGGAAGGAGAGAGGAATCGGTGACGGTACCTGTACTTTTGGCTTGAGCATGAGGTGAGTGGAGATGCTGTTTATTGAGACCAAGAAGACAGGGCAGGGACAGGTGAGGGTCCAGGGATGTAAATGCAACCTTTTCTAAAAGGTCAGGTTTATTGAGTTATAATTTACACAGAGTGCAGTTCACTTATTAGTAGACGGTTTTATGATTTTAAGCAGTGGCATACACCACGTAAGTGCCACCATAATCAAGACACGGAACAGTGCCAGCACCTCGGAATACTCTCTCGTGCCCCTTTGTAATCAGCCCTCCTCGCTGACCAGGCCCTGGCAACCGCTGATGTGTTTTCTGTTTCTATAGTTTTAAGCATTTCCAGAATGGTGTATAAATGGAGTCATGAATTATGTTGATTTTAAAGTCTGGCTTTTTTTTTATTAGCATAATGCATTTGAGATTCATCATGTTATTGTGTGTATCAGTTGTTAATTTCTTTCATTGCTGATTACTTTTCTGCAGTATACCATGGTCTCTGTCCATTCATCAGTTGAAGGACCTTGGGTTATTTCTAGTTTTTGGCAATTATAAGCATAGACACTGTACATAAAAGACACCTAATCAAAGGATATATAGAAATGTTAAGTAAGCACCTGAAAAGTTGGGTCTTTTCAAATATTTGGGGGAACCACCAGACTGCCTAAGGAGAGGTAAACCAGCCCAGGTTTGAAACAGGTAAAAACTTCTGTGCTATCAGATATTTTGCCTATTTTTATTGGGCTGTTTTGTTATTATTGCATTTTCAGAGATCTCTTTATAGTTTGGATTCTGTTTTTTGTTTGTTTTATCATATAAGTGTCTTGCAAATATTTTCTTCCAGTCTAGTGGCCTGTCTTTTCATTTCCTAACTATATCTTATGAAGAGCAGTTGTTTTTAATTTTTTAAATATTTTATTCATCATTTTTAGAAAGAAGGGAAGGGAGAAAGAAAGAGAGGGAGAGAAATACCAATGCACGAGAGAGACATCCATCAGTTGCCTCTTGCACACCCCCAACTGAGGACCTGGCCCATAACCCAGGCATGTGCCCTGACTAGGAATTGAACCAGCGACCTTTCAGTTCATAAGCCGCCAGTACATCTACTGAGCCACACCAGCCAGGGCACTTTTAAATTTTTTAAATAAGAAATGAAAGCTATGATAACTAACTTGAGACCTTAATTTTTTTCTAATATGATCATTTAATGCTATAATTTCCCCTTATAAGCACTTACATAACTGCATTCATAAATTTCTATAATATTGTGTTTTCATCTTCATTTAATTCACAATATTTCCTAGTGTCCCTTAAGACTTCATTTTTGACCCAGGGATTGTTTAGAAGGGTGTTATTTTATTTTGGGATTTTTCACATTTTTTTTTACTGTTATTTTGTTGTCTGTTATGCATTTTTTAATTTCTAATTTAATCCCCTGTAATCACAAAATGTCCTTTGAATTCTTTTAAATGTCAGGTCAAGTTGGTCAAGCATTTATTATTCAGTGATTATTCTGTATCCTTACTGATTTTCTTTCTTCCTTTTTTAAAATTAATAATGGAAATAAGAGTGTTACAAGTTTCCAGCTCTGATTGTGAGTTGGTTTATTTGCCCTTGGAGTTCTGCTGTGTTGTGCTTTGTGTCTTCTGAAGCTCTGTTGTGAGGTGCGTGAACAGTTAGCACTGCTGTCGTTTTGGCTCACTGACCTCTTCATAATTGTGCAAAGTCCCTCCTTATTTCTGGTAATAGTTCTTGTTCTGAAGTGTTTTCCTACTTACCAATCATATCTATTTGAAATTCCTTTTCTGGTTGTTCTTGTATTTTTTCCTCTATCTGGGTCATCTCAGTCTGGTTGATTACTTTGTCACTGTGGACTTTTTATTTCCCTGGCTTGGTCATTGTGATTTCTGACCCAGTGTTGGACATTGTGTGTAGGGCAGTAGAGTGTGTGGGGGTGGAGGGGCGGGGGGCGGGGCGGGGATCTAGCACCTTTCCTGTAATGGGCCAGGTAGTAAATATTTTGACCTTTGAGGGCCATGTGTGGTTCTGTTGCACATTAGTCTTCTGTTTGTTTTTCTTTTTAAATAACCCTTGGAAGTGTAAATATCACTCTTAGCTCGCAGCCCGCACAGAATTAGGTCACGGACTGCATGACCTCCGGGCCATAGCTCCCAGCCTCTGCAGGGCAGAGTGAGGTAAATACTGTTTACTGCTGGAAAAGGCCACACCTCTGTTGGCACGCTGGGGTGTCAGGCTGGGTTTGGGTTTTGTTGCTGCAGTGGTTACGTTCAAATTCCTCTAACCTGTGCTTGTGCTGAGGGTGCAGATACATTCAAAAAGAAAAAGAAATTGGACCACTTTCTTACATCACATACAAAAATAAACTTAAAATAGATTAAAGACTTAAATATAAGACCTGAAACCATAAAACTCCTTGAAGAAAATATAGGCAGTAAACTCTTTGACATCAGTCTTAGTAATATCGTTTTGGATACATCTCCTTGAGCAAGGGCAACAAAAGAAAAAAAATTTTAAAGTGACTACATTAAACTAAAAAGTTTTTGCATAGCAAAAGAAACCAGCAACAAAATGAAAGGAATATCTGAGGGGAAAAGATATTCACCAGTGATACATCTGATAAAGGGTTAATACTCAAAATATATTAGGAACTCACACAACTTAACACCAAAAAAGTTTTTCAAATAAAAAGTGAGCAGAGGACATTTTTCCAAAGAGGACATACAGATGGCCAATAAACACATGAAAAGATACTTAACGTCGCTAACCATCAGGGAATGTAGATCAAAGCCACAGTGAGATATCACCTCACACCTGTCAGAATGGCTGTCATCAGAAAGTCAACAAACACGCGTAGGATGTGGAGAAAGGCCTTCCTGGTGGGCGTGTAAACTGGTGCAGCCGCTGTGAAGCACACCTGCCTGTGACCCAGCAGTTCCACCTTGGAGGTTTATCAGG
>PVJI01009036.1:0-67614 GCA_004026765.1 Micronycteris hirsuta
GCTTTCATCCCTCTGTACCCGTTGATTTGTCTAAGTTGCTGGTGTCTTCAGCTCCAAGCCCGGCACAGACAAGGCAAGAAGGAAGCCCAGGGAACTCCTCATTGTGTCTTTTCTTGGGTCCTAAGAGCCTTAAATCGTGTGCCTTCCTTTCTCACCCTTTCGAAGTCTCCTTACATTTGTTTCACACATAATAAATATCTAGGGTTTTCCATCATGCTTAGCAGGAGGGATAGGAAAAAGTACATCTGTTTCATCTTCCCAGAAGCGGCGGCACTAAATTGCACTTAGTTTTCATGCAGCTTTCTCTCCCAGCAGAAGGCTTTGAGGGCAAGGGGCGCGCTGGATTCATTTAGGTTTCCTCGGCACCGAGCCAAGAGCGCGGGTCCCACCTGCAGTGTTGAGGGCAGGTATGAACGACTGCAGCACCTTAGGGCCGTGCAGAACCGTGTGCAGGGCCCAGACCCGTCCCCTCGGCCTTACAGCCCTTCAGACACGGAGGCTGCCCCTGTAGTTCTCACCTGCGTGTGTGCTACCGAGAACCTAGATCTCTTCATCTCCGCCAGAGGGCTTGCCCTGCCCCCTTGGGCTGTGTGCTGTGGGTGGGACCTGCCCTGGGGCAGCAGGCCAGAGCAGAGGAGAGGGCAAAGGCCAGGGTTCTAAAGTGTGAGGCAGGCATGCCCTTCAGCAGAAAGCCTTCAGAGGGATTGTGCCCAGATATTCCTATCTCATCTCCCCATTTGTCGCCGCCTCCAAAGCTACAGCCAGAGAAAACAAAGCAGGGGGGCTATGAGGGTTCCCCAAAGAGAAAGAAAGTTGCATCTCATGAAACTGTGTGCGCACACTCACATCCACAAGCACACTGGAGGGATGATGGGTCACATGAATTCCCACGTCCCAGGGTCATGTACTCAGTTCCTAGGCCCACACCGGGAAGACGCACCGAAGCACAAACCAGCCAGCACAAACAACAAACAGCGTTAGTGCCTGCACCCTTCACGAAGGTCGCGCTAGGTCTCCCGGAGAGACTCACCGTGAAATCCCCCGAGGTTCCGGTGCCTGGTCCCTATCCTCGTGGTCCAGCCCCACCCCCCTGAGATATGATTCAAGGGGGCAAACCGCACACTGCCCCTGCTTTTTTAACCGAGACCAGTCGTTCTTACAACCTCCTGCTCTTCAGAGAGACAGACGAGATCGAGTCAGTCCTGTGTGGTGGGAATATAATGTAAACCACGTAGGAAATTACAGTATTTCCAGTAGGCACCATACAAAAAGTAAAAACACAAAATTAACTTTTGTAATACATTTTATTTAACCCAATAATCCAAAATACCATCATTTCAACATGTAACCAATACTTTAAAAAAATTAGTAATGAGATGTTTACATTTTGTGCTAAGTCTTTGAAACCTAGTGTATATTTTGCATTTATGGCACCTCTCAGTCTGGACTAGTCCCATGTGTTCAATAGCTGCACGTGGGCCGTGGCTACGTACTGGACGGTGCAGACCCAACCCTTGAGTGAGTGAATGCATGAATGAGTGAGTGACTGCAACCACTGGCCAGCCCCGCAGGCCCATCACACGTGCCACCTGGACATGGGCGGCCCAGGGCCAGAGACTCCACAATCACCGCCAGGGTGAGAGTACCCTGCGGACTCATAGAGGCTCACTCCTTTCCAGAGTTCGTTCTCACGCACCCGTGGGTCCTCAGGTCCACCTGTGAAGAGAGTGGAGCCTACAGGAAGTGCAGGGTCCTGGAAGACAGCCCACTCCCACCTGCCACCCTCTCAGCTGTGGGCAAACAAAAAATGCACCAGAACCGCCATCGTGAGAAATCAGGTGCTGTGGACTCTCCCTCCCTAAGGTCTGTGCGGCCGCGGCTGCCCCCTCCTCTGACTGCAGTCCAGGTGCTGCGTGTCGTTACTTCCCTATTGACGGGCACCGGCCTTGATGGGATTCCCAAGGCAGCCAGTCCCGTGGGTGCGCCCTGGGGGAAGTGACTTCCTGGAGCTCCTAATGATTCTCCATCCTGCACAGCAAACAGACCTCCAGAGTCTATCCAGGACTTGCACTCACATCTCTACACACGCACTCACACGTACACCCATCCCAGGACCAGGCCAGACCAGCTGTGCCTCAGCTGGAGGCTAGTTCCAGGGTAGGGGGCAGGGGAGGTCTCAGATCCCAGGCTGGAATCAGCCAGGAAGGAGGTTTTACCTGGACCACCAGCCGTGAGGCCCAAAAATCGTGCTTGTAGAGAGCCTGAAGGCAAGGTGGCCAGACGGTCACAGCCAGAGGGGCAAACAGGCCCAGATGGGGTAAGAGACAGAGGCAGGACCTGGTCAGCAAACTTAACCCCAGAAATTCTACAGAAACAGAAGGCACATTAGTGGTCGACGGGGGCTGGGGAAGAGGAGATGGGAAGTGACAGCTTCCTCTTCTGTCAGGTTTCTTCTTGGGGTGATGAAAATGTCCCAGAACCAGACAGTGGTCATGGGCACACAGCAGCATGAGTGTGCTAAATGCCACACAATTGTACACTGTGACAGTGGTCAGTGATGGATCTCACGTGATGTTTTACTGCAATGAGAGAAACAGTGCTAAAACTCCAACTCGCGGCTTCTTATTACGCCCAGCTCCCCTCCCGTCAGCCAGGCCCTCGCCGCCCGGTGCAGACTCCTTCCCACCCACTGGTTGTGGGCACTTTTAGGAAACCGCCCCACACAGGCAACCCTGGATGCCCTGCCATGGCCTCCGAGAGGCACACTTCACTGACAGCAAGGCTGCCTGGCCAAAGAAACCAAAAGCCAAATGGCTAACTGTCAGGTCTGGAAGATTCGACGCATTCCGTCCCTGAGAGGAGAAGAAGGAGCCGGTCCAGGGGGCAAATGCAGCATCAAGGGCTGCGTCCCAGCATGCCAGCTCCACTCCTCGGCTCATTGGGGAACTTTATCTTTGAAATTTGTAAACCCTTCCTGGCATTATTTATACGTCCAGCTCCGGCAACACCTCTTGGGAACAAAGAGTTGTATAAATTTACGCTCTTCACTGGGCAAAGCAGAATTCCCTTTAGCTCTCCTAAAATGATCTCCTGTCAGGTTTTATGGGGACAGGGGAGAAGGAGGAATTTAGGTCTAGGACGTCAGGGCTTCGACAGACGCGCTCTCTTTCCTGACCAGCTCACCTGCATCTCATCCCTAGGACGTGATCTTTCCAGACTTAAGAACTTCATTGCTCTCTGTCCTTCTCGATCATTTCAGTTGCCATCCCTACAGCTTCGATCTAGTTGTCCTCCCTCTCTCTGGAAGGGGAGTGGTTAGCCTCTCCCGAAATACTGGAAGGATCTAGAAGAAGCAGCACCTAGCATTTCTGGATCTGCTACATGCTCAGCCCACCCATCAGATGCACCAGTGAACTTAATACATGCATCGTCTCCCTGGGCCTGCAGGCCGCTAGCTGCACCACGCAGCCCCTCCTTCCACTCCGGCCTCGCCTCCTGCCCGCGGCTCTGCACTCCGCGCTCCAGGCGCCTGGCTCGTTCCACGTGCCTCAGGGCTCTTTGAACCTCACTGCTCTCGCAGACACTCATTTAGCAGGAGAGGAACGGCCCCTGGGGCGGAGGAAGCGCTCTGCACAGTCGTGGAGCCACGGCTCGCAGCCCAGTCCCGTTCCAGGCACTTGGAATTCAGAGAGGAGCACAGTGCCGTGTCTGCGCTCCAGGAACTCTCAGCTGAGTAAGACGGACAGAAAGGAAAGCAATGAGTAGCAGCTACAGGCTACAACTGCGCCCGTACCACGATGGAAGCGCAGCAGAGTGGGGGAGCACAGGAGGGCCAAGTGACCCAGGCTGGGGGCACCAAGAAAGGCTTCCTGGAGGAGGTGACATTGACATGCATGTGGAAGGATGAGTGGGAGTTGTCTCTGGGGGAAGGGGAAGCCCCTTCCAGGCAGCGCAAACCACACAAGCAGAGGCACCAAGGAGTGGGAGAGATCTGTAGGTGACTGGAACCCAGGGTACGTGGCAGAAGACGAGCATAGGGGGCAGGGAATGAAGGACCTCAAGCAGCCAAGTCCTCTCAGAACCTCCTCTGAGCCCAGCTCCCAAACAAGTACTCATCAGGACGCAGGACAACCTGTCCTCCAAGAGAATGGAGCCCGCCAGTGAAGCTGCCGCTATCGACACCATAGACTTACACAGACTCGGCCATCTCCCTCCTGTGGAGCAAAGACACCTTTGTCACCCAGGTCTTGATGGCAGCCAACACTTAAAACCCCTTCACTGGAGACTGACACGGCCAGGCATGAGCCCAGGCTGTGGAGAAGATGAAAGGAAGACTGTCTCAGTACACGCTGGATTTTACACACAGACACACATTCTCACCTACACACACTCACACCACACAGGGCCGCTGCCCCTCAGCCTGGAAGCGCCCTGCGCCCAAGCCACACCTGCCCCTCCTCCGAGTCCCCCACTCACCCCAGTACCTCCTGGAGGTGCCTGGAAATCCACTAACCTGGAGAGAAGATTCCACCATGACACACAGGAAGGTTCAACGCACACGCACACTTGGGGGAGTTAACATGTTGCCTGAAAGTCTCTCACATCAGGGTGCCAGTGGGCAAACGGGAACTTCATTGCTAACTCTGGGTCCAACTCTCCAATCAGCCGCTACCCCTGGGAAGCAAAGCCTCTTTGCCCCGAACTCCATTGTAGACACTTTCACCCACCCGTCCTGGGTTTGCAGGACGTTGGTTAGGTGGGTCCCTCACTTATCTCCCTGGAGACCTCCCACTGGCATCCTCAACATCCAACTCAACTGGTCACCACCACTGTGAAGACCCCCGGTCCCCTCGAAGAGGCCACGGCACAGGCCCCTACATGGCAACGTCACATCTCGCCATCATCGCCCATGTCCCCAAAGACAGGGACTGTCTCATTCATCCCCACAACATCAAACATCGTGCCAGGCACAGGACAAAAACTCGATTTTAAAATGTGATACAAATCAATCGCGGGCGTTAAAAGGGCCTGCTTCTTTCTGGCTGGGGGACAAGCCACGGGAATAAAGGCCCTCTCCCCTTGCTCCCGTGTCGGCAGACCCATCAGCAGGCCCCAGTCAGCACTTAGGCTGTGGCTCTGCCAGAGGGCGGGACTCCCAGAGGCTGTCCGCACTGGTGACAGGTGGGTCGCTGCACCCCACAGCCTCACCCCCCCCCCCAGAGCTGTGAGGCCCTGGGCTTGGCTGCACCGGCTCCAATCTGGCGCATCAGGCCCACTACCCTCCCCAGCAGCGGCCTCCAAGCTGGTGTCGCAGAGAGAGGCACGCACGTGATTCTGAGCACTCTTCCACATGACCTGGCCTCCACCTGCGATGCCACCAGCAGCCCCACACCTGCTGGGCTCCCACTCAGTTGGAGGACCAGCCCCCCACCAATGCCCATCTGGCTGTCCCAGGGCTGGAACAGGATGCCACTTTCCCCTGCTTCTGTCAGATAACACAGCACTACAGAAGTCACCCAGCAGGAATCATGAAATTGGCCTCAAAGGTGGAAAAGGTCTGGACTGGGGCCTTGAGCCTTGAGGGACGGCACTGCAGCAAGCTCCCCGGGTTACTCGTGTCTCCCATACCTGCCAGACCGGGCACTGCAGAGCCAGGTGGCCCAGGACAGCCAGGAATGGGCAGATAATTTCAAAAGGAAGAAAACAATCCTCTCTATGGGGAGGGGACTAGGAAGGGAGAGACATAGGGGTCTTGGCAGGAAAGCCCACGCCCAAGGTGCCCACAGCAGCTTTCCCAGCACTGCCCGAGCAGGTGGGCCCGTCCTCGCTTCACGAGACCAGTTCAGTAGCTGTCTTCTTGCCCCACACCACCCACCCTCCCACCCCACGGAAGTGCGGGGACCAGCCCCCCCAGGCCCCACTCCCCTGCGCTGCCTGTGGGAGTGACCCCGTCTGCCACAGTCTCTCCAATCGGAGCCCAGGCTGCCTTCGCCGCCCTGCCTGGCTGCCTGCTCGCTGCGCCCACCTACCCTGCCACCACTCGGAGCCCTCAGTGGCTGTTAGGCAGCTGCCACCTACCCTCACTCCATCCCCGGTTGTCACCATTCCTTTTCTTCTGAGTCACACTACCTTGCAGGGGTCCCCCAGCTACAGAATGTGAGGGAACCCTCTAAAATCTCTTCTTCCCCAGAACCAGCATTGCCTGCCCCCCATACCCGCACACACACAATGGTGGGGCTGGAAGCTTGCAAATGACAGCCCTAGACTCTCGAAGCCCCTGCAGTCCCAGCTGGGCATCAGGTCAGCCTGGGTTCCCTTTGTACACTCCTACCAGCCGAGTCCCAGGCCATCGGTGCTGCTTGAACACCATTTTTAGTTGACCAGACATGTCTCATCATAGCTGAACCCCAAATTCAGATGTGGCTGGAATAAGTGTCCCCAAGAAGCTCTGGTCCCCATGCAAATCAGCACATGCAAGTTTCATCTGCAGCGTAGTCCCTGACTCTGCTCAGTAGAATAACTGAGCCCCCAGAAGGCCACCCTGGACCCAGGCACACATGTGCTTAGGCGGGCTTCTTCGTGCATAACCCACGTGTTTTCCACAGCAAAAGGAGCCTGGTCCTTTATAAAGCCAGCTAGTGAAGGCAGCTTGCCAGCCACAGCTCAAGGAACAATTAGGAATCATCAGGGACAGAGTAACGGCAACCCTGGCTGAGAGCTGGGGAAGGTGATTTAACGATGTCTAAAAAGTGGACCATTGGTAGTAGGTTAGTGTAAATAAACACTCCGTCCCTTAGTCTTAACACCGCCGGTTCCGTCCCAAACCCCAACCCCACACTGGCACTCAGACCTGTGAGCTCTCTCCTCCGGTGGCTGAAACCAGACAGAGCAAGACCAGAGCCCTAGGAAGACTCCTCCCCCTTGGGTGGGGATGGCTGGACCACTGACAGTGACCTCACACTGGCACTGACTGACCCCCTTCAAAGGCACTAGACCACTTACACACGGTGCGGGGGCTCGCAGCTTCGTGAACACCACTAGATCCGGGGGCCATGCAATCTGCCTCTGTCCCACGGCCCTAAGGCCCTGGCTCTTGTTCAGTAGGGGCTTTCTGGGTTCCACTGAGACCGTCTGTTTCGGCGTCTCTGGGCTGGCGGCCAGGAAGCCTACCTGGCTCTGTGTCACTCCACACTTTTAGTGGTTTTTTACTTATTCGGACTCTCCTTCCTGTAAGGTGACAATGATGGTGGTGGAGGTGGTCGTGATGCTGGATGGAATAAGATTTCTTTATATTCCTTTGGGGCTTCACCGTGTAAAGAGCTCTTTCACATTCATATAACCTCACTTAATTCTCACCATGACTTGGCTGTCCCGACCCCGTTTGCAGAGAGGAAGGAGCTGATGTTTACAGAGAAGGGAGAAGCCTCCCCGAGCTCGGCAGAGCGTTCGGTCTGAGCCATTTTCCAACGAGCACAGACTCCCATGAGCCAGTTCACGCCGAGCTCCCTAGACGTCACAACCTAGGAGCTGATGGGCCAACCCTGACTGGGTTGCAGCTTAAGGCCAGAGAATTATTCAACACCAGGACTAAACACGTGACCTTGGGTCCTAGTCTACGCAGCCGGAAGGCTACAACCACCTGAGCCAACTGTACTTACCTCCTCGCCCCACACCCGCACCAGAAGCACCATAGGGCCATCAGAAGACCCGGCTGAGCTGTACCTCTGCCAGCTGAAGGGCTGTCCCTGGATGAGCCACCGAACAGAAATTTCATCTCTCCTACAATGTCAGGTTGTGATAAGATTACCTAGAAGTCATACTTGTGAATGTGCTTGCCAGCTGCAAAGGGTGTGAATGTGAGCTGCTATTCCTGTTCGTGTCATTACCATCCTTTCAGGTTTTGAGCTCAGGCCGCCCCCCCCATCCCCCCTGCCACCTTCCCCTGGCCCCACCCCGGCTGCCCAGGCTGGGAGCCGCAGCCCCGCGCCTCCGCAAAGAGCAGCGAGGAGCCATCCAAAAGCTGTTTTTCTTCCACACTTTGTAGCAGTTCAGAAAGGAGAAACACAGCCATAAATTGTGTACAGAAAGGACAATGTGTCACCAAAGGGGCCATTACCTCTTCAGAAGTCAAGCAACATAGATTAGAATGGAAATTATTTGGGATCTTCATCAGGCGGCTGAAATTGTTCAAGGCTCAGCAATTCACCGAGGTTGGCTGCCAGGTCATTGATTTTAGTGGCGTGCATGTAAGTATGTGAGTGTGTGTGCGTGTGTGTGTGTGTATGCTCCAGATTTTGTTGAGGCTCAAAACAAAGAAGAAAAACAGATCACTTCAAGTTCTCTGCAAGCCGAGATTGTCCCCAAAATCTGGGCCTAGTCTGGGGATTCTCAGCCTAATTCAGAGTAGAAAGCCCTCCAAGGGCCACAGGGAGGTCCCCACAGGACAGAAGACCATGGAGAAAGAGAAGGCTCTGGGAGACACACCCCAGGACATGGAAAATGCTGTAGCCAACAGCAGGGCAGCCTAGAGACCTGAGGACATCTTTAGAGATCAGGCCCCAGACCCAGGTGCTCACCACTGGTTCGAAGGGAGCCCTCACCCCACCTGACCTGGGGTCCAGTTGTGCAGTCTTATCTGCTGGACCCCTGGGTCAGGGCAGGGCTCTAAAAGTAAAACAGAATAAACACAAACCTTTATCAAGTGCTTTCGATGTGCCGGGCTCTGTGGTATGTGTTATTCATGCATCATTTCATTGGATCCCACAAAATCCCTATCTACTCAGGAGTGAGTCCCGAGTCTTACTCTGGAACCAGGCACACAGTTGGATCTGGACAAGTCATCATTCCCCAGGGCCTGGCGCACCGACGGTGCAGACCTGCAGGGAGGGAGTTAAAGCTCAAGTTCGGGGCTGGAGCGCGATTCAACACCTAGCTTTGACACCCACAGCTAGTCACAGTCACTGCGTGTGGTTCCATCTCCCATACACGAAATGAGTACAATCCACTTCACAGAACCTTAACAGAGATCTCAGTGAAGCAACGTCACTTGAGGGCCTGCCACATGTTAGTGTTCAATGAATGAGTGTTTGAAACAGAGGGAATTCAAGGAGGCTAAGAAGCCAAACAGGAAAAATGAGACAACCCAGAGATTAGTGACCGCAAGAAGCCACTAAGAGCCTGGGCTGATGTGACGAAGGAGGCACTGAGTTAAAGGGCCCAGAGACCTGGGTCATCAGCAGGCCTGACCTGCGGGCAAACCTGCTCACTGAGGACTGAAAACCTGGAAAAGCGGCAGCCAGTGTCAGAAAGTCCGCCCAGGGCACACAAGGAGGAGCACCCCAGCCTCTTCCTCCCAGTCCCTCCGCTGCCAGCGTCTCCTGTGAGCTGAGACCAGCCACACACCTGCCGGCCCAGGGCCTGGGAAAGCCAGCCTGCAGGGTCAGCCTCTGCCACAGCGAGCAGAGCAGGCCTAGGGCCAGCAGAGAGTCAGGGGGCAGCAGGCTCAGGAGGGGGCGCCTCTCCGTGGTCCCACAGACAAAACCCACACTGCCTGGCAGAGCCCCACCCCCAACCTGACCTGTCTACTCGGACGGGCCTCCTCAGCCCCATTTCTGCCCGTCTCAGAGGCCCCATTCATGCTCCCAACTTCCCCTCCACTCCCACCGCTAGCTCCTGCTTTTTTTCTTTTAAGATTTTATTTATTTATTTTTAGAGAGAGGGGAAGGAAGGGAGAAAGAGAGGGAGAGAAACATCGATTGATTGCCTTTTGTAGGCACCCGATGGGGACCTGGCCCACAACCCAGACATGCACCCTGACTGGGAATCAAACCAGAGACCTTTCCCAGTGACCTTTCCCAGTGACCTTTCCATTTGCGGGATGACGCTCAACCCACTGAGCCACACTGGCCAGGGCCCTTCTCGTTCTTCACATCTCAGCTCAAATGTCACAACTTCTGAGAGGTTTGCCTCCATATTATAGGGTAGGGTCCCCCTATTGATTTTCATTCCAACGCCCGAGACGGGGCCTGGTAGATAGCAGACGCCCCACGCCTACCTGTTGAGTGAGCAGAGGAGGGTGGGCGCAGCCTTCACCTGCAGCCAGACATGCGCTCCGAGGTCAACCGCTGGGTCATGCTCCTGGAGGTGCCAGGCCCCTGGGCACCTCGCCACTCCTTCCAAATGCCCCAACAACACAACTCTACCTTCAGTCACTCACAAATCGAGAAGGCCGGCAATGGGTCAAGCGCAGGACCGCTCCTCTGGCCCTCTCCATCCGTGACTTCGCCCCCATTCACCTCGGTTCCCCAGCCAACTTCCCAAAGGGAAACCCTTGAGTCTGTCACCTCATGAGAACCCCCTCCCTCCTTCTGTATTTACTAACACCCTTGTATAGAATATGCCTGGATCAGCTTGCGGTCAGGGTAATTTCCATGTAGAAGCTCCTGGGACAATTTAAAAGATTTTGGGGAGGCTGGTGCCCCCTGGAACTCCCAGAGTCTGCTTTCCTGTGGAGAGAGGAGGAGAGGGAACGGGATGCCAGGGCAGCTGGCTCCAGAGGAGGAGGGCCGGGAGTGGAGAGAGGCTGCGGGCTGGGAAACTCAGAACTGCAGTAAGTAGGCCAGAAGGGTCTGGGCTGAGAATGTGTGATTAGCGCCACTAATCATTTTCAGCAGCACAAAATAGGCTCTCTCCTCCGGGACCAGCCTCCCTGGGTCAGCCACGGGTGCTGCTGCGGGGCCACAAGACAGAAACCAACTCATGCGCGGGGGGTCAGGGCCTCAGCGCTGACCCGGGGATCCACGCTCCCAGAGGCCACCCCATCTGTGCTCGGGTGTGGGACACCCCAGGGCAGGTTAATCCAGGCCCCACCCAGACGGCAGGGCCCCGCAGGTGGGAGGTAATTGGTTAATTGGCAGGGCCTGGAGCCCGCCTAGGGAATAGTGGTCCCGAGGACCTCCAGTCTTCTGGGTGTCACCCTCGCGTATTCTCGGGGTGCTGTGGCCCCGCAGTGCTCTCCGGGAGCTGTCTTGCGTCTGCTCCCGGAACAGCATCTGTGGCAATTGGAGCCCCGCGGCCCCGCTGTTCAGACTCCTGTCATCTCTGCTGTCAGACCAGACAGTCCCTTTCACTTCTCCTGTGAAGACTCTTGTTCAACACGGTTGTTGGGGAGGGGAGGGGAAGGGCCGTGGGGACAGAGACCCAGAATTACAGCTGTTGCCGTGATGACCTGGGCGGGGGCAGGGCCACCGTGAGGACATGTCTGCCTCCGAGGCTGACTGGGGCTCTCTGCTGAAGGTCGTTAGGAGAAGACAAGCTTCAGTGCCTTTGCTCGACAAGGCCACACCGAAGATGACAAGTCAGCCAGCCTGAGCACGGATGGCACAGCTTAGAAGGCAGCGGCGGCGTCTGGGGTGGCCTCAGGGCACCGTCCTCTCCCTGCGGCCTTCACCTGGCTGGCATTAACTGCCAGCTGTGGGAATGCAGCTGGGATGCCATTTCCAAGGGCAGGTCCCTCTACCCAGAAGCCCTGCCCCTCCTCTTGCCTCAGTCCCATGTGGCCTGGTCGTCAAGGCCCACCTCCCGACCCACCTGCTCAGGTCCTGACTGTACTGCACAAGTCCGTCTTTGACAGGCCCCTGGGCAGCCCAGGTCTGTGCTGGAGAAAGAGCAGACCAAGCTGAGCACCCAAACTGCCCCTGTGCAAGCTGGGCAATATGTGCCAGGCCCAGGCCTCCTCTGGGGTGGGGCTGGCACCTCCAACGTGCGGGCGAATAGGGGTGTGGCAATACCCTGCAGGTGGTCCTAAAGGAGCCACCCACAGGCAGGTTACAACATTCCCAAGGGGCCAGAAAGCCAGAGCCAGTGCCAACCCCACATGAGGCAGCTGGGAGTGGGCTGCCCAATGCCAGGCCCAGAGCAGTGCCAAAAGCAGTCAGGACAGCTGCTTCCTGGTCCTGTAGTCCTGCATGAGGACACACTCCATGCCAAGGAGCCCTCGGCAAGGTGGACAAGAGCTGGCCAAGCAGAGGGACCCCAGTGGTGGAGAAGAGCCAGTGCTCTCTCCCCACTTCTCCCACTGCACCCTGAAGCCCAGGCAAAAAGCCCGGGCAAGTCGTTGGGGCACCCCCACCTGGGGGTCCTGGGTGGGCACCCGTCCAGGACTGGCATCTGCTACTTCCCCAGCCAGTCAGCCATGCACGAGAACGTCCAGGCAGCCATTGGGGTGGCTCACAACGGCACTGTGCTCAGGGGACCCACAAAGGCTGCCTGTCCCTCTGCAAGCCTCCTCTCCCGTGCCTATTAGTGGGCCCCGAATTCTGGCTTTCGCCGCAGCAGCATGACTTTTGCCCCCTGAGCTCACTGTGAGGGAGGCTGGCCAGGCCAGCTGCAGCCACCCATGACCAGCTGCTAGGGCCAAGAGCAGTGAGACAGCTCTCAGCAGACCCACCACGCCCTGCCAGCCAGGGTACACAGCGCGCACTCACACTCACACCCCGTGCAGCAGCTGCCACTCTGCCCCGCAGACACAGCTCCCCATGGCCAGTGCGTACTGGGCTCGCTAGTCCTGATTCCCAGCTAGTCCATCTGATCGTTTCAGGGATCGGGGTGCACCTATGAATTTTACCCCCAATTTAAAAACCCCAATTCAGAACACAACAGTCATTCCACCATGGCTTCAAGTTGTATACGAGTAAATTGGATCACAGGTTTGCCCAAAATCACAATAGCCCTCAGGTAACTGAGCCCCCATGAGGCGTGAGGGAGGGAGTTGTCTAACGCTAACTCTGGCGTCAGGCCGTGGGGACGAGCACTGTTCAGTGTCCCTGCAGAGACACACGCTCATCAGTGTAGTCTAAGGACCAACCAGTGGTGACACTGAGTCTGCCTGCAAGGTCAGGGACACCTTCACGGAGCAGGTGGCTGTGGGCCTGAGTCTGTGAGGGCGCACAGGACCCCCTAGCTGGTGAAGGGCCAGCGCGTAAGAGCTTTCCACGCTCAGAGCATCGGGACAAGGGCTTAATGGTGTCCTGACTAACCCTCCCGCAATCCGACAAGGTAGATGCTTTCCTCACTTCTGCCTCAGAGATGAGGACGGGAAGCTGTAGGGTATGTGACCCAATCACACAGCCAGAAGCGGGTAAAATCAGAACCCCAACCTCAGTGGCGCAACTCCAGGACCAGCCATCTGAGCCACCGAGCTGTGCCACTGCCCACAAGGGAAAGCAAGAGGGTTTCAGTGGCAGCTCCGATGTGGGAGCTTGGGGGAAGGCTGTCTAAGGCAGGAGCACAGCACGTGCAGAGGTGTGGAGGTTGCACAGCATGGTCCTCGGGGCCTGCCAGCGGCCAAGGAGGGCAAGGGCAGGCACTGTCACCAGAGAGGCAGATGGTGTCTGGACTCAGACCTGCGGTAACAGGGAGAAAATCAGGGATTTAAGCAGGGGAATAACATGGTACATTTTGCCTGTGGGCAAGATCAGTACCAGACTAACAGGAAGGCTAGACACAGGGAGATAGGTAGGAGACCATGACCGTGGACAGAGGTCCCAACTCTGGGGATGAAGTCGCCCCCCAATTTGATGTGGGTAAAGCGAGAGAGACACAGGAGTCTTGGATGACTCCTGGCGGCTGTCATCCAAGAGGAGAGCAAACTGAAGGCAGCGATGGAAGAGTCCGGCTGGGGGCAGGGTGGGTGAGAGGAGAGGCACTCAGGTGGAGCCGTCTGGTCGGAAGTTCAAGGTAAAGTCTGTCTGTGGCACAGGAGAGAGGAGTGGCCAGGAGATCAGTGTGTGAGCAGGTGGAAGTAAGGTCATGGGCAAGCCTTGGTCTGCTGACAGAGTAGGAAGAGAGGGAGAGAGGACACCAGGACAGGACTCTGGGGGATTGCGGTGTGCACACGCTCGGCAGAAGAGGAGCCAGCAAAGGCAGCAGCAGTTACAGTCAGAGAGCTCGGGGGAGAAGGAAGCAGGAGAGAGGAAAGGGTCAGCTCTTAGGGCTTTTAGGAGATGAGTAGCTGATTAATTAATGCAACAGAATAGTCAGGTGAGGTGTGGGCTGCAAAGGATCTTATCGGGGGGTCATGCATGGCTTTGTCATTGGAAAGGCCGTCTGAAGAGGAAAGAAGAAATGAAGTTCAAGATAAGAGACTACAGGGTCTCCAACGAACTTCGCTGAGAAGGGAGGAGTGAGATGCTGGGAGCACGGCTGAAAGCGAGCTATTCTCATTCACTTTGATTTCTTCAATTATGTAATAATGGGTACCTGCAACAGAATGTATGGGAAGTGTCCATGAACACTTCATTTAACCTGAGAACCAGAACATCACTGGCACCAGGTCCCGGAGCCTCTGCTCTCCCTGCTGCCTCCCCGCCCAGGGAGAGATCAGCAAGCTGGCCCAGACCGGAGCGGGTTAGGAGCATGAGGAAGGAATGAACAAAGCGGGCAGGCCTCTGAGGGGCCCACGCCAGCAGGAAGCAGAACAGAGAGGGAAATAAGCACAAGATAGATGAGTGAAGGGAAAAGCCACCACTTCCCTGAGCCAAGAGGAGAGGAGGTGAGGCTGACGTGGACGTGGGTGAGCTGGAAGCCAATGAGAATGAGGAGCTGGAGGAGATTATGCGGATGACCCATCTGCTCCTCAGTAGAAAAGTGTAATAATCGGTGGGCCAGCAACGAGGTGAGGGCCTTGGGGAGGGTGAACTGACCAGAGACACGTGAAAGCTACTGCCAGCAGAACGGAGGGCCCGCCCAGGGCCCATCCTGGCTTCCACTTACACTCCAATCACACCCAGTGATTCCCTCCACGAGCTCCCAGGAAGGCAGGTGAGAAGCGTTGGATTGACCCAAGTGCGAAAATCGTCAGGGTGGGTCTAGGGCAGGTAGAGTGAATCCAGGTTGTTAGTGAGAATTTGTGCTGGTTAAGAAATGGGTTGAACAGCCCTGACCGGGTGGCCCAGTTGGTTGGAGCATCATCCCATACACCAAAAGGTTGCAGGTTCAATCTCCAGTCGGGGCGTGTACAGGAGGCAACTAATCAATGTTTTCTCTCTCACATTGATGTTTCTCTCTCCCTCTCTCTCTCTGGTGAACATATCCTCAGGTGAGGATTTTAAAAAAGTAGAAGAATTGGGTTGAACAGATGCACCCCAGGAGCCAGGCTACTCCGAGAGGAACCTGAGGCCAGAGAGGAGGTGGCGGAGGCCTGATGCCAGCCCGCAGGCAAGGGGACGGATCAAGGGAGTACCTGAGAATGATGTCAGGCCAAATGACACGGTACGGCACTCTGAGGTAAGTGTCAAACGAACACTGTAAAGTGCTAACAGAGTCTGCATCTGGCTTTGACACCTACCAGCTGCGTGGCCTTGGGCAGATTTTTTAACATCTCTGAACCCCCATGAGCTTATTCGTAACAATTCATCTCTCAGAGGGTTGTCACGAGGCTCCAAGGGGAGAACTGCAAGTTCATTGTAAGCTGTGTGCGAATGTCAGCCGTGATGAATCAGGCAGGGAGGTCAAGGACGTTTCCGAGATTCAGGAGGCAGTGGGCCTCGGCGTTCATGTGGCTGTCTGCCTTTCCCTCCCTTTGCCCTATCCTTCTCAAACCTCATTTGGTTGGTTTCTGACCAATCTCTAAGACCTACTGGAGTCCATTTGAATTCTAATCGGATCCTCCAAGGTGCCCCTCCAGCCTCAGCTGGGTGTCATCTAGGAAATTAATGAGCGTGCTCTGTTTCATCATCCAGTTCATTGCTGGAAACATTAAAGAGCCCAGGGCTCCAGGCTTCGAATTGCTCCAAATGGCTTCACACAAGTGTCTGAGGTTTTCTGCTGGTGGTGGTGGTGGTGACAGGCAGTGGGAAGGCAGACTCTCCCCTCCCGGATTTCAACCGCAGCCCCTCCCCCACGCCACTCACCTGCAGAGGTGGTCTTTCTGTGAGACATAATAAAGGACACCCTACATTTTGCAATAAAAATGAAATCCCCCCACATCCGCACTCCCCTGGAGACCATCCCACTTCTATCCCCTTCTTTAGGAGACCCTAACTCCTGCCCTTTGCCTTTCCTCGGGGGCCTCTGAGCCGCTGTTCTCGAGATCCGTGAAGTGCAGCGGAGAAGCAACAATGCACCACTGACAGGGGTCTCGGGGCGCCTGCTAGAGATGGCTTGGAATGCAGCCCGGGACCCCACGAAGCTGCCTCCCTCTGCTTGCCCTACAGGCCGTCCCGAGACCCAGCTCCTTCCTGGAGGCTGCCCACTTCTCTCACCTGCTGGCAGCCAGCACCCTCCACCTCTTCAGGCTCCCAAAGACAGCACTCGTTTGACCCACGTGGACCACCTGTGAAGTTGCAGCCGCGGGCACAGGTACATGGCCATTAACAAGATAAACCCGCTTCATCCTTACGGATATTCCAGCCAAGCACTCCCCTGCTCTCTGTCCCCCGATGTCCAGAACCACTGCTCCCCACCCCCCTGGGTGCTCGCTGACAAGTCCCACACTGACTTCTTTCCCGGCAGCATTGGAAAGTCACCTCTGCTGCTGATCTCTGCTCTGGCTCCGGCTCCTGGCTCACCCCAAGCCCATCTGAACCATCTTTGTCACCATTCCGGCCCCTTTCTATTTTTCACCGTCTCTCCATCTTGTGCCTAAGCAGACATTTCCATCTTTCATAGCTGCCCCCCCATCCGCCTGAGTCCCAGCCAACCCTACTCCTCTCTTTCCCTTTCTGTCTCCACTGTGCCCAACTCCAGCTAATGACTTAGCCAACACTAATTCACATCTGCAAAGCGGCTACTTGTAAGTCTTCTCGGCAGCCCTGAAAGGGCCTGGGGTTGGCACTTGTATAACTGGGGAGGATGCTTGGTGTCAGATTTGATGACTTGGTGCCTCACATCTCAAGACAGAAAATTCGGGCTTTTTCTGGGAGAAGTTGGGAAGGGTACCCCAGAACTGCCTTCATGAGCGATTGGACCCGTTGTCCTGCGGGTCCAGTGGCTCAGCAATCATTCGACAGGGATGACTGTGGCCGCATCTGACATGGTGCTAGGTGCCAAGAATCCGAAATCATTAAGATGCACTACAGTGTGTGAAACGAACACAGAGATGGTAACAAAGGCTATAGACAGAGCACAGAAGAAAGGAATTCATTTTTTTCTGGAGGAGGTCAGGAATATTTCATAGAGGTGACATGCAAAACAAAAAAAAACAGATGAAGAAAGTGTAAGCAATATACTTTTATCTTGGCAATCTGTCAGCTTTTCAGTGAAATACTCTTCACCTACCCTACTGAGCATGCAGAGCAGATGGGATGTGTGCATGTCTGTGTACATCTAAGTACATGTACTTGTATACGTGCCAATGTGTGTTGGTTGTGGGAAAAGGGGTCGGTGTCAAAGTTTCCTTTCAAGAAATGATAGAAGACCCAGAGAGGGAACCCTCGAAGGGAAACAGACAGCCTGCAAGACCTTTGCTGGACCCCGCCACACTCTCCTGTCTGGTCCCCATCCAACCGGCAGCCTAACGGGGACCTTAGCAGTTCTACTTCCTGAGTATCTCCTGCATCTGTGTACTTCTCCCCACTGCACTGTCACTACCTAAAAGGGACCCTCATCATCTCTCACCTTGATGACTACATCAGTCTCCTAAATGGTCTCCCCACAGCCACCAATCTGCTGCTCTTCTAATTGTCCACCCATGGAAGCCAGGGTCCTTTCCGAAGCACAGATAATATTCCTTCTCTTCCTCAGCAGCTCCCCATTGCCCTTTGCCTAACGAGGCTCTCCATGTCTGCCAGGAATGGCCCCGCTGATCCCTCCAGCTGGCATCTCTCCACGCTCCCCCAACCAGGCAGGACGCCCAGCCGCGCCGCGCCGCCTGCTCTCCCCCACCTCCACCTCTCGGGAGCTCTTCTTCCTGAAGCACCTCTGCTCCTCCCACCCCTTTACCTTCTGTGTGTGGCTGACCCAGAGTCAACCCTGAGGTCTCAGCCTGGATTTCCTGTGCTTTCTCCTGGCCCTGAGGGGAGTAAGTGCCCCCTTCATCACGGGGCATCACGGTTGCCTGTTTCATCATCTGAGTACCATCAGCCTGTGGGCTTGGGGAAGGCAGAGATGCTGCCGGTGCCAGAGACCAGTGCGTCTGCAGCTCCGAAGCAGGGCTTGTTGAGTTAGAGGTGCCTGATATTTATGGAACTACTGGCTCTGCTGAGATTCCTTGTGAAGCTCCTCCTTCAGCATGGGCTTCCCCACTTATAGAAAGCATTGTGGTGGTTTCCCCTGAAGAAACTGAGACTCGGAGAGCAGTAAACCCTCTGAGGCTGTAAGAATGGCCATGACTGTTGCTCTAACACTGTGCGCGCTGGTTGGTGGTACCTGCTCTCATCCCCAACAACATCCCCCAAAGAGGCCTGTCTGTGGCTGATTATAAAGCGTTTTCTCATCCTCATTTCATTTCTTGATTGAGCCACACAACTCCTACAAAATTGGCTGGGCAGTTGTTCTCATGCCCCCATTTTATTGATTAGGGGAATTGAGGGTCAGAGAGCCCAAGCCAGAAGTCCTGAGATTGGAGGAAGCCTCCTCTGAATCCAGACTCCATGCTCATCCCCCTCAACACACAGCAGCTGGCCCTTTGCCCTTTCCCCACGATAGGGCTGATGCCAGCAAGGAGAGGAAGAACGCACGAATGCCATGTTGCCATGGCAGCACATCTCCAGGATGCTGATGGGGTAACAGCCCAACAGCCCACAAGAGGAAACACCACAGCTGAACCCACACTGAGTCCAGAGCAACGGGCGGAAGTGGGCAGGCAGCAGCTCTCCAACTTGCGAGCATTTGACAAGGTGCCTGGCTTTATCTAAGAAAATTATTTTCATTCCGTTTCATGAGCAATGGACTATGTCCTGCCTTTTGAAAAGGAGATTGAGAAGCTGGAGCTGACCTGACACATCCCTCCAGTTTCCCTATGCACACTTAAACATTCTGCCAAAATTAATATCTTTATCCCTAAAACCTCCCATTCACGTAGGGCAAGCAGCGTCTGCCTGTGCTGTGTGGAGCATGCACTTCAGCTTTTATATTACCCAGAGGAATGAGCCGCTATTATGAAATCATTAAATTAATAACTTGGTAATATAGGCAGATATATAAAACAATCTGTTCATAGAACAAAAGAAATTACTGCATTCCAAACATTCATAATTTAATTTAACAGCAAATTAAAGTAGCATACATAATTTTAGCCTCAAAATGTCAATAGAATTATGTAAATACAGTGCTGAGCCCCGCTGTCGTGTGCGCGTGCACGCACACGCGCGTGGCTGCGGGTGTGAAAGGAGGGCGGAGGGCGGCACTGACATCCCTGCTGCAGGCTTCCCTTCTTCGCAGCAGAGAGGCAATTGACAGGAATAGATGAGGTGCCCAGCTTTTAATTAAGAATTTATTAAACATTCAAAGAGCTGTAGAGGGGAAAAGATGGCAAGGCACGGCTAACTGCCCGTGGACGCTGAGCCAACAGGAAGAGCTGCAGAGCAGGGGGGCCCAGCAGGGCTATGCCGGGGGTCCCTGGGTAGGGCAGGTGTCAGGGCCACCTGTCCCAGATCACGGGCTCTTAGAGAGGAGACGGATCTTGTGAGGATGTAGATGAAACCGTGGAAAGAAGGCTGATGGCTTGTGCAGAATTTTCCCGGAGCAATGGCCAGGGGAGCATTTGGCAAGAACTAGGTCTCCTGGGCCCACACCCCACCCTTGCCCCAAAGGCAGCTGGGAAGTGGGGAGGGAGGAAAGTACACTGGAAGGACTCATTGTTGTCAACTCCACCAGACTGTGCCTGGTGTGACCTGAAGGGGCTGAGACCCAATGTGAGGCTATGCTGGGGACAGTGAGTCACACCTGCAAGGCCATGATGCCCTCCTGGAAGCTTGGCAGGGGTTCCTGTTAAGGAAGAATGAGGCCAAAGGCCTCCCTCTGTGAGCCGACTCTGCCTTCACTCCGTGCTTTTCTTACCTCGGAGGTGTTGCATCCCTTCCTGCTCCCGTGAATGTTTTCCAAGTTTCCAAGGACAACAGATATTCCAGCTTCATGAACTTTCAATGCTGGGAGGGATCTGTGAAGTCCAACCCCTACGGGGAAAAAAACAAAACACTCACATGCACACACACACACGCAGAATGTGGCACAGTTTCTGGGGGTTCACGTGTCCCTCTGATGAACCCAAAGTTACAAATCTCTGGCCTACCTGAAGACAGTAAGCATGGAACTGTACGTAAAGGGTCCAGCAGATGTGAGGCCTGCTGGACTGCAGTTGGCAGGGTAATAATATGGGTGTACAATTTATAGTTTTGATTTGAACATTTCATCTAAAATGTCATGTGGTGTGCTTGAGTGTAATATTGTTATGTAACAGAATGACATGCTTATGATTCTGTAATACAAGATTTTGTAATAAAAAAGGGGTGTTATTTGTCTGGACTCGGTATAAAGAGCAGCACATCTAGCGACAACGGCACGAGATGAAGAGTGAGACGGGCAATCACAGCAGGCTCCCTGGAGGAAGGGAGCATGGACCTCGAGGGATAATCAGGATGTACAGAGGAGATGGGAGAAGGAATAGATGGAGCCAATTTTTTTTAAAAAATCAGAAGTGCACTAGGGATGATAAGTGTTCCCTGGATAAAGGGCAGGAGAGGACAGAGGCATCCATCCTATTGGGAAAGGCCCTGAGTGACAAAGGTGTTCAAACAAAAGCATATAATGTTTTTATCCTCTTAGAAACATTTCTTCTCTGAGTGTGCATGATGAACCAGAGGAGGCAAAATTAGAACCAGGCAATCCAGTTAGTAAGCTGCCATAGTAGTTTAGGAGTGAGGGAAGCAGTCACAAGACTGTAATGGTCCAAACAGGCAAGGCACGGAGGGGCCAGGCAGAGACATCATGAAGAAAGCCCTGACGGGACTTCTGAACTGAAGTGCATGGTCTGCATGGGGTAACTGCCGTGGCAAACAACCACAGAACTTAAGTGGCTTAACAGTAGAGGTTTATTTCTCACTCACATCATGGTACAATGTGAGTGAATGGAGGCTCTTGATCCATGCAGTCAATCAGGGGCCCAGGCCCCTTCTGCTTTGTGGCTCTGGCACAGTTCACAAAGTCCTCCCCTGGCTATATCTCCACTCTGCATACAGCTATGGATGAGGGGACAGAGAGCATAGGAAGGTAGCTGGAAGCTTTTATTACCAGCCCAGAAGGGAGTAAACATCCTTCTGCCCACGTTTTCTTGGCCAAAGCTCGTTCATCTAAGTGCTGGGAGGCTGAGAAGAACTACATAGTCTAGCCGCCCAGGAGAATAAGGGAAACAACTTCCCAGTTTCTACAGTGGGTTATGAAAGAAAAGAGACAGGAAGTCAAGAATCACTGTTTTCTGTCCTGAGAACTAGAAAATGGATGGGACCCTCAATACATAGAACAAAATTCAGAAGGAAAAGTACAAGAACCACAAGCTTGGCATTGTACACCTATCTGTCTGATACTTGACATAACCCAGAGACTTATAAAATAGATTTGCTCAGATGTGTGGTTGAAATATTGTCCCAGAAACTTAACATGACAATGTGGCTCTTTCTTACGTGACAGGACAGTTAGTATGGTTAGATCTGACACCAAAAGCACAGGTAACAACAGATAACTTATATTTCATTAATGGTAATGGGGAAAAAATACAATAAAGATTTTAAATAAGAAAAAAGTAAAATTGTCATTTCCTCATAAAAAATTCTTTTTTTAACTTTCATGCATCAAAGTACACTATCAGGAAGGCCAAAAGGCATGAGAGAAAATTTTGCAAATTATCTACAAAATAAGAGATTAATATCCAGAATATAGCAAGAACTATAACTCAACAACCAAAACAACCCAATTCAAAAATGTGCAAAAGACCTAGTACATTTCTCCCAAGAAGATGTAGAAATGGCCAATAAGCACATAGAAAGATGCTCAGCATCGCTAATTATTAGCGAAAAGCAAATCAAAACCACAATGAGAGGTCACTTCATACCCATCAGGACAGCTATTTAAAAATAATGAAAAAGCCCTGGCTGGTGTAGCTCAGTGGATTGAGCACAGGCTGGGAACCAAAGGGTCGCCGGTTCGATTCCCAGTCAGGGCACATGCCTGGGTTGCAGGCCAGGTCCCCAGTGAGGGCCATGTGAGAGGCAACCACACACTGATGTTTCTCTCCGTCTCTTTCTCCCTCACTCCCCCTCTCTCTAAAAACAAATTTAAAAAAAAAATTTTTTAAATAATGAAACAGAAAATACCAAATGTTGGTGAGGATGTGGAGAAATCAGAACCTGCTGTCAATGCAAAATGATGTAGTTGCTGTAGCAAATTGTACGGTGTTCCCTAAAAAGTTAAACATAAAATTATCATATGATACAGCAATTCTATGGGGTGTATACACAAAAGAATTGAAAGCAGGTACTTGAATAGGTATTTAGATACCTATATTCATAAAAACGTTATTTACAATAACCAAGAGGTGGAAGCAACCCAAATGTCCATCAACAGATGAATGGATAAACAAAATGTGGTTTATACATACAATAGAATATTATTCGAACTTTAAAATAGAGGAAATTTGGACATATGCTACAATATGAATGATCCTTGAAGACATTATGCTAAATAAAATAAGCCAGTCACAAAAGGACAAATAATCTACGATTACATTTATATGAGGTTCCTAGAGTCATCAAATCGTAACAGAGACAGAAGTCTCAGTGGCCGGTGGGGGCCGGGGGCTGGGAGGTGACGGGATGCGGAGTCGCAGTTGGGGAAGATGAAAACGCTCTGCAGATGCATGGTAGCCATGGTTGCACAATAATAAAATGTACTTAATGCCACAGAACTGGACACTTAAAAGTGGTGAAAATAATACTTTTGCTCTGTATATTTTACCATAATAAATAAAAGAAGTACTGTAGATAAATTCACCTCCTTAAAAAATGCAGATTCTGCCTGGGCTGGTGTGGTTCAGTGGATTGAGTATCAGCCTACAAAAGGTTGCCGGCCCGATTCCTGGTCAGGGTACATGCCCCAGCCCGTTTCTGCCGAGTTCCTCTCAGTCCATGTACACACGTGCTCTCGGGAACCCGGTGGAAATCCTCACTGTCCTCCTCTCTTCTCCCCAATAAGCCTGCAGGCCCCAAAGGCAGGTTCCTCCAATTCACCCTCCCCTTCCGTCGGTCACCCCAGTCACTGCCTCAGTCTGGGCTTCACAAAAGCTTCACCCAGCATCCTTCGAACGGACATTTCATACAGCCGCCCAGTGAGTCCCCACCTTTTCACATCCCATCCAACTTCCTCTCCTCACGAAGCCGTCTTCCTAATCCTGGCCACCATCTGGTGTGATTTGCTCTCAGGGAGGCACGGGGCAAAGGGTTTGCGCTCGTCTGACCCCTCCTGCAGCCGCACTACTATTGCCCCATTTACAAAAGAGGGAAGTGAGGGTGGGAGAGCAGCTGACATGTGGCAAAGGGAAGGCCCCCCCTCGGGCCATTGCACACCAGCCAACAATTACAGCTAGCACTGACTCCAGGCCAACTACATGCTGACGTGGTTCTAAACGCTTTACACCTAACAGGCCATGTAATCCTCACAATAACACCCTGAAACAAGACGACTTTCACCCCGTTTCACACTGGACTACTCAAGATGGAGAGAAGTTAAATAACTCGCCTGATTAACACAGCTGGCAAAGAGTACAACAGAGATTCAAGCCCAGGGAAGTCTGCCCCTCAAATTACCTGCCACAGGCTGTGTCACAAGGTTAGGTCACGCCCCTCCTTTAAACGTGAAGTATAAATTCTGCCTGCTGTAGCCCCGCCCCAGCTGGCCACAATCAACCTTCCGTGCTCTTCCAGTGCCTTGATCCACATACACTGTGTCTCAGCCACACCCAGCTAGTCCTGCACTCTGACACCTCCCGCTGTTCCTTCAGCCTGGGGTGTCCTTCAGAACCTCCCCACCCATAACCACCAGATAAATCTTTACCAGGTTCAATTGACTGCCATCCACTCTGGATGTCCATCCATCCAGGACCCCTTTATAATTTATTTATTTAACCACATTTATCAAATACTTTGTGTGGCCAGAATGAGTGTTTTGTGCTTGGGATACACTGGTAAATGAGGCAGACTTAGTTCCCATCCTTAAAACAGTGCCGAACAAGTACCATCATTCAGTCCTATTTCATGAATTCTTCAATTATCGTGAGCAATTGATTTGTTTATCGCTGCATCCTGGGCTTCCGGAGCTCAAGATGACATCTTACCAAACTCTGCGTCTCCCTCCTCAGACCTTGATCTTGGTAGATAAACTCAGAAAATGTGCTCAGTGAATCAATGATAGAGTGGCTCAGTGGCCTCCCTTAATGAGTCATGAGCTGGAGGAGCTGAGCGTCTTCCTCTGCAGGCCTGGCCTCGGCCAGACTTGTTTTCTCACTGTTAACACTGCTCATTTGCACAGCAGTCAACAGTCTACAAAATATTTTCACATCCATTTCCTCACTTGATTCTCCACGATAGGGAAATACAATCTTTTGCATTGGCTTGAAATTAATTTTCTATATGTTCATAAGCATATTTTGATTGCTCCTGATTACATTGTCAAACCAAAGAAATTCGCTAAATTCAACAAAATATCCCTAGAGTCGTAAACTGCAGCAGGAGTACCTGGGCTCCAAGTGTCTCGGAACCAAGCAAGCCCTTGTCTGTTCAATGGTGGGACCAGCCTCAGGGGGCCATTGGCAGGTTTAAGGGAGTAAGGGTAACTCAGAGAACTCAGCACAGGGTGCACTCAATAAATACAGTACAGGCAAGTTGTTCTTTACAAATCATAGTAGCAAGGCAAGAATGAGGTTGTTGAACAGAATAGGAACCTGAGGGCATAAGAGGCTGGGTTTAAGTCACAGAGTGAGTTTGTCTTAAATCCCAAAAGGAAGGTCATTCCTGGGCCCTCTATTCCACAAAGAACTAAGTTTTTAGTCATTCCTGCCTAAAGCTTGGTGCTTTACGGAATCCTGCCCAATCCTCACCCAGATCCTAATTCAAGCCCTGGGCAAATGTATACACTCAAAAACTTCCCTGTTCGTTGCCCTGAGTGGTTCATTCAGAAGCACCAGTTCAGTATCCACATTTGAAAGACAGGATGCTTTCCACTGGTTTAAAATTAATTTGGTGTAATTCACACCAGTGTATTTTGATTGCTTCTGATTAAATTGAACAAACTGAAGAAGTCTGCTGAAATTAAATATCAAAGTAAACATTCCCTGTTCTAAGGTTCCTTGTGCATAATTGTCAGCCTTGTCATTCTTGCTAAATATGCCTGTTATGTGACAGCCCCTGTGCCTGGGTAGTAGTCATTGATACAGAATCCCAAAATTAACCCAGGGAAATCCCCTAAAATCAAGGAAAGCACACTTGCATAACTTCTTTTCTTTTGTCATTTTATTGTTCATATATTGATCTTCTTTTTCTTCAATAAGTCCCTTTAACATTTCATATAATAATGGTTTGGTGATGACGAACTCCTTTAGGTTTTTCTCATCTGGAAAGCACTTTATCTGTCCTTCCATTCTAAATGATAGTTTTTCTGGGTACAGCAATCTTGGCTGTAGGTACCTGCTTTTCATGACTTGGAATATTTCTTGCCAATCCCTTCTAGCCTGCAAAGTTTCTTTTGAGAAGTCAATTGACAGTCTTATGGGAACTCCCTTGTAGGTAACTAACTGCTTTTGTCTTGCTGCTTTTAAGATTCTTTATCTTTAACCTTTTACATTTTAATTATAATGTATCTTGGAGTGGGCCTCTTTGCATCCATCTTGTTTGGGACTCTCTGTGTGTCTTGGACTTACATGTCTATTTCCTTCACCAAATTAGGGAAGTTTTCTTTCACTATTTTTACAAATATATTTCCAATTTCCTGCTCTTTCTCTTCTCCTTTTGGTACCCCTATGATGTGAATGTTGGGCCTCTTGAAGTTGTCCAAGAGGCTGCTTATACTATACTTATTTTTTTATTCTTTTTTCTTCTTGTTATTCTGATTGGTTGTTTTTTGCTTCCTTATATTTCAAATCGTTGATCTGATTCTCAGCTTCATCTACTCTACTGTTGTTTCCCTGTAAATTGTTCTTTATTTCAATTAGTGTATCCTTCATTTCTGACTGGATCTTTTTTATGCTGCTGAGGCCCTCACTAATTTCCTTGAGCATCCTATAACCAGTGTTTTGAATTCTACATCTGATAGATTGCTTATCTTCATTTTATTTAGCTCTTTTTCTGGAATTTTGATCTGTTCTTTCATGTGGGTCATGTTTCTTTGTCTCCTCGTTTTGGCAGTCTCCCTGTGTTTGTTTCTATGTGTTAGGTAGAGTTGCTTTGACTCTGTGTCTTGATAGCATGGCCTAATATAGCAGGTGTCCTATAGGGTCCAGTGGCACAGCCTCCCCTATCACCCAAGCTGGGTACTCGAGGTGTGCCCTTTGTGTGGGCTGAGTACACCCTCCTCTTGTAATTGAGCCTTGATTACTGTTAGGAGGTCAATGGGAGGCATTTATCCAGGCCAGTCAGCTGCAAGGATTAGCTGTGATCACTGACCACCAACCTCTGCCTGCCGTGGAGTATCAGCTGTTCAAGGACAGAATGGTGACTCTGACATGGTCTATAGCTGTCCACTGAGTGTGCTGGCCCTGTGGGTTTCCCAGATGGTGCAGGCCAAGGTCAGCTCCTACCTGTGTTTTGTCCAGGGCACCTTGCCTGATCTATAAAGCAATCTAAGATGGCTTCTAGTTGTGCTGGGCTTGGAGATGCCCAGGCGAAGCCAATCTGTGAATAGAATCTGGCTATTGCTAGTGCTGGGTCTGGGGCTCACTGAGGCCAGCTGCTGCTTGTTTGATGGGATTTAGGAAACTGAAGCGTGAACCAAGACCAGCCATTCATAGGGAAAGGCAGCTTGGGTGGGCCAGTAAGTCGGGTGGGACAGAGTCTCCAGGGATCTCCAAGGCAGGTCAAACAGTGTTAGCCAGGTCGATGTAGTCTCAGATATGGCACCAGCTTACTGGCTCTGTGGGGGAAGAGTTTAGAAAAGGGACAATGGCCTCTGCTTGCCTTGATGCCAGATAATCCATTTTCTCCCTGTATACCACTGATGACTTTCAAGCTGTTACCTTGGTGCTGGAAGCTCCAAAGGATTAATTCTGAATAGGTGAGTCAATTTGTGGGTTCTCTAAGAGGAACAGCTTGGGGCTCCAGAAGTTTCTTCCACTGACTTAATTCCTGCTGGTTTTTGCAGGCAGAAGATGTGGGGACTTATCTTCCTGGCACTGGAACCCTGGGCTGGGGGGCTTGGTGTGGGGCTGGGACTCCTCACTCCCAAGACCCAAGATATCCCTCCTGAATTTTTATCCACTACACATGGGTGAGGGACCAGTCTGTTTCACCTCTGCGCACCTTCTAGCAGTCTGGATGGATGTGGTTTCTTAATTCTATAGTTGTCAGACTTCCATTCAACACAATTTCTGACAGTTCTGAGTGACAGTTGTTCTATATTTTAGTTGTAATTTTGATGTGGTTGTGTGAAGAGGCAAGCCATGTCTGCCTATGCTGCCATCTTGACCGGAAGTCCATAACTTCTAAAATGCATGAATGAATTGTTTTGACACCAGGATGAAAAGAAAAGGGGCTTTCACAGGTCAGGGTTTCTTTGGAAACATAAATAAATAAAACCAGCTGCATATTTAATATTGGGTTTGTTGTAAAGAAAAATAGGTCTTTGGTGGAAAATACGAATAAACAGGTAAGTGGCTCTTTGGAGCTGTCACCTTGCAGAAAGCCTCATTCAAATTAATGGCTAATAATTAACCACCCAAGGAACTCACGTGCTGAGGAAAGTTCATGGGCAGTGTTGTAATGTTTCAGAAAATGATGACAACTGAAGTTAATGTGGTTTTTATTAAATGTGGGGAAATAATTTAAATACTTTTATAAGAAAATTTTTTAAAAGCCTCCCATGCCTCCATTTGTTTACTCTCATCCAGGGACACAGAGAAAAAACACCAGCCATTTAGCAGAGTCACCTGGCTGCAAAACTCTCTGTGCTGCTTACAAGCAAAGTGACTCTGGCACGGGATCCCAAGCCCTGAAGCCCCAGTGTCCTCAATGGAAAAGAGAGACAACCTGGCTCTGTTCTGCTCCCTCCAAAGGGCCACCAGGAAGAGGGTGAGGCACAGCCAGTGCTTCCTCCCCGGTGCCCACCCTGTCTGACCAAGCTCTTCTCCGTGCATATCAATTATTAATGAAAATGGGAAGAGTATCTGTCAGAGCTCATCAGACCCTGTGCTAAGCACTTGTTTTGCATTGTCACTTTTAATCCTCGCAAGAGCCCTATGAGAAAGTTACTATTTGTATTATCTTTTTCTGAAAATTTAAACAACTTTTCTAATAAGGAAACTAAAGCTGGGAGGGAGGGCCAGCAAAGTGGTGCAGCTGGTTTCTGACCACGTGGAGTACTTAACCACTATGTTACACAATGGCGCCAGGGTGAAGGTCATCCAAATGCAAGGGCACACTCGCAGAACAGAAACTCTGCCGCAATGCATGTGGGCTTGAGACTGAAGTTGGACAGTGCTGAGCTGGTGTCCCACGGGGGCTTCACAGGCCATTCGCCCTTCCCTTCTCAGCCTCTGCCCTGGTCCCCTCACCCTTGTGCCCTGCAAAGTAAGCATGTATTATGCACCTCACATATGCTAGGAAGTAGAGAGCAAAGCGAGAAATGTGAGAAGTGAACAAAGTCCCTTGACTCAAGGAGCCGGAGTTCACAGAGCGGTGACTTTCAAACTTTTCATCTCGCGGCACACGTCAATTACTACAATTCTGCAGCACACCAAAAAATGTATTTTTTGCCAATCTTACCAAAAAAAAAAGTATAATTTTGATTCATTCACATTGGACAGCTATTGTTGTGTTGGCTGTTGTCATTTTTTAACTTGGCGATCTAAGGGAAAAGAGGCCGTGCCCCTGACTGAATCAGGGATTGCATGTGCTAAAAGTTCCTGTGGCACACCAGTTGAAAATCACTGACATAGAGGAACATGGCAGACACAGAACATGGGAAAATACAGTGTGTGTCCCCCTGCCCCCTGGCCCCTGCCTAGAAGATTCCACACACAAACACCTTTGCCCAGCCACTCTCCCAGCGGCCTTTGAGGCAGGCTCCATGGCTCACGTGCTGATCAACCTGCCCAGGCTGCCCCCTTCGCCATCACACAGAGGCCGCTGCCGTGCATGCGCACTAGGTCCCGGCCCAGCCAAGCGCCAATGGCCACCCAGCGCTGTGCCCCTGTCTGTCCAGAGGGGGAGCCCTTCTCTAATTCACTGAAAGGAACCAGGAGGACTCCTGGGGGCTCTGCCTCGCACAGAAGCCCCGGCTTCCTTAAAGACCAACCTAGAACCCCACTTGGAGAATGGTAAGAAGGAGAAATTTTATTTTGTGAGCACCTAGTAGGCCCACACATTGGGCTGCATTCCATACAGGCATTATCTACTTGAGTTCTCACAACTCAGTATACTGGGTATTTTTCATCTCTGTTCACAGGTGAAAAAAACTGAGGCTCAGAGAGGTGAAATGGACCCCCAGCTTTGAGTGTCTGAGGCGTGCAGCTGGGACCAAACCTGGCTCCCCCATGCTCAAAGCCTAGTTGCCTCCCCCACCCACCCACCAACCAGGCCAGAGACCCCAGCACACCATTCCCCACCCCTCCTGCCACCCTCTCCTGGTCTCTCGCTTACAGTGTGAACATTAACCAGGAAAGTAAAATCGACGAGAAACGATAAGCATTGAAAAAATGACTCCATAAAAAGACAAACTTTTAAAAACCAAAGTATAGCTTTAAAAAACAATTGGGCAAAATCAGCACAGGGGGCCAGCCTAAGAGATTGGTCTGGAATGTAAAATCTCAAACCATAAAACATGTCTGAAAGGCAAGCCAGATGCCTGGTGCAGGGAGGATGTGTTTTAAAAGCGGGAGGAGGATTTAGAGATGGGCCTTCAGCTCCCATGCCCCCTTCACCCTGTGGGTAACATCACCATTCATTGCAGTAGTGCAGGAAGGCTTCCTGGAGAAAGTGGCATTTTAGCTGGCCTCTGAAGTTGGGCTACGCTGTGAGAGGGCAGTCTTCTCAGGAGAGGATAACTGCACAGTCATAGAGGCAAGACGTGTTGCAGAATTTGGGAGGGTTTGGGGGGCGCTCAGCCAGATGGGAGCAAATTGTTCCCCCAGGGGAGGGCTGACACAGAGGGGCCAAGACTTGGTTTGGGGCTAGTGAGGGAGAACCTCAAGCGCAGTCCAGGAGTTTGGACCAAGGTCAGGTCATCCTTCCCCATGGAACAAGGAGGGAGGGTCAAAGTGTCCCACCAGGAAGCTTGAGGTCCCCTGTGGCTCTGTCCCAGCCAGCAGAGCTCAATGGCAGTGTTGCTGACTCAAGGTCGTAAAGCATGTGAGAAACTCAGGCAGACCCAGGCCCCGAGGGACCTGAGTCCTTTGCTGAATAAGGACGTGGCCCAGTTCTGCTTCCCAGAGTAGCTGTGTGTCAAGAGGATGCAAAGGCTCCTTCACAGAACAACAATCCTCCCTGGCAGGATGTGAGAAGTCTGGCGGGACTGCTGACTGGCCTCTGCTCTGCCCAGGGGTTGGGCCGGGGGTCAGCCCACGAAGGCAGTTAGAGTGGGGGAGGGGAGGAATGAAAAGAGCACACACAGGGGTGAGGGCAGAGAGGGGACAGAGGGGAAACGCCCCTTGGAACTATGGATGGGCTCTAAGCAATCAAGGTCCTGGGATCACGAGCAAACCCCAGCTCTTGCAGCAGTGCCCCCCAATTCCGCCCATCACACTCACACACACCCCCCTCCGCCCCACACACACGCACATACTCACCCACACCCTCACACAAACACACACACTGTCCCACGTACGGAGGCATCACCACACCGACCTCCCACACAGGCTCATTCACACGCAGGCATGGCCAGCCCAGCTTCCGCTCAGGTGACTGAAGTTTTCATCAGCCTCAGCAAAATTAGTTGAAAAAGGGAGGGGTGGGGGGGGAAGCAATGCAGTGAATTTCCCCAATGCTTTAGTTATTCAGTACACAGGAGCACAATCATTCTGAGATCATGTCCCTTCTCTCTGCTCTTGTCGGGCAGGGGATGTCAAAATCTCCTTTCTCTTAGGACAGGGTGACGATAGTAGATCAGCAGGGGGTCTCTTCATACAAAGCTGGTAGTCCCGTGTTGATTTCCAACCAGCAGTGACGGCTGACGGTGTCTCAACTCCAGGGCTAGGATGCTGCCACCCAAGGCTGACCCACATAGGTTCTGAAACAGGTCAAGGCCCTCCTGCCTCTAGGCCTTTCAGCTGGAAGTGCCCTTCGTCCTTGTCTCCCCAATGTCCCGTGATTGTCCATTCCCTCCCGGTTCCCCCTCCGGGAAGTGCCCGAGGGCCCCAAGCCAGTGCTGTGCCCTGTCTGCCTGCTGCTGCCTCCCGACCACCCGCAGCCAGGCTCTGCGCCCCGGAGCCGAGCCTCCAAACCCCACACTTTGAGGGGTGGGCGTTCTTGGAGTGTTTACATGTCAGGCGAGTCTGTGCATGACGGACAGTTCTTCTGATCGCAACAGACTTTGTCCCCCACAGTGATGGAGCCAGTCGATTAGCAGTCTGGCTCCAATACGGTGCTAAAGGCCATCTCTCTTTCTCCTTGAGCAGCAGGCCCCTCAATGGCACCTCGGGCACCTTCTCTCACTCGCTGGTCCCTGTCGATCATTGAAAAGCTCAGTCCATTTACACTTGGATGTGGGTCCATTTAAAGCTCTTCCTCTCCCCAGGCCGGGAGACGCTTCAGCTCCAGGACTGAAAGGAGTGAGAGGATGTGGTATTTGGAGACAGAGCCCTTACGGAGGTAATCAAGGGCAGGGTTCTAATTCTATAGCCATGGTTTCCTAAGAGGAAGAGGGAGAGACACCAGAGAGCCATCTCTCCAGGCACACAGAGGAAAGGCCAGAGGAGGACGCAGAGGGAAGTGGCTGCAAGCCAGGAAGAGCTGCCTCACCAGAAACCGCTCTGCCGGCACCTTGCTCTTGGCCTGGTAGCCTCCAGGACTGCGAGAAATAAACGTCTGTTATCTTGGGACAGCAGCCTCGGCCGGAGCTAAGAAGCCTCCAGGTCTCTCTCTGCTCAGCCGGGCTCCACAGGCCGTGGCAACCTCCACCCAAGTACCCGGTTTCCTTAGGGAATTTCACGCCAGGTGAGCCTCTGTGGGTCACCACCTGGTGCAGCGGGGGCAGGGACAATTCTGCCGCTGCCACTCTGGCCGATCTCCTTCTGAACAGGGCAGATGTGGAGCGGCATGCCCAGCGTGGGAGAGTGCGCTACTGCGATGCCAGGCGGGCTGGGTCCTGTTCACAGGATACAGCGGGAAGCCAGAGATGCCTGGTACCTGGAGGCCCTTCCCCAGCAACCCTGCTTGTTGCACCAGGTGTGCTCAGCCCTCCACTGCTGACAACAGAGAGGGGCAAAGGTCTTTACCCTCCAGGGGCCCATGCCCTCAGCCCGCTCTCCCAACAGGTAAATCTTCTCCAAGCTGCAGCCTCCCATCCTACCCTCCAGGGTCCTTCACACCGAACCCTGGGACCCCAGCTGAGCAGCCGCCAGTCCCTTCCACCCAGCCAGCTCACCAATTGCTACTGTCCCTGTTCCCACCCACGAGCTGCCTCAGCCAGTGTCCCACCTCCAGGGACCACCAGTGAGAAGCAGGAACCAGGCCCTGTGTTCTTGTTCACCTCCACTTCTTTGCGATGTACACCAGCTGTCCCTCAAGCTCCCTGGTCACCTTGTACACCCTCCCTGGGAGAGAGACACCGAGAAGAGCCTGCCAAGCACCCCAGCTCAGCCAGGGCCCCACTGGGGCCACAGCTTCTAAGAGGGGTCATCTCGCCTCTCGCCACCACCTCTGAGGGGTCACCCTGCCTCCCAGACATAAAGGGATGAGAGGAAGCTCGGGACTTCTCACAGACAACGAGCCATGTCCCCCAAGCCCTCTCCTCCCCTGACAGGCAGGAGAGGGTGGAGGCTGGAGCCCTGACACGGGTGGCAGGGTTGGGTTTCTTACCTAGTCGTGGGCCCTGGAGGGAGTGGCTGAAACCACCAGTCCTCAGCAACTACAGTCCCACTGGACATGCTGTTACAGTGCAGCCATGGCAGGGAGACGGGCCACTGAGGGCAGGAGCCTGGGTGGACAGCACTGGGTTCTTGCTCCCGTCCTCCCACCCACACAGGGGGACACAGTCCTGTCTGCTAGATGGACGCTGATCCTGGTGTGACTGGTCACAATAGAAATAGCCACACGTTACGGACAGAATGTGTCTCCCAAATTCACATGTTAGGTGTTAATGCCCAGAACCTCAGAACATGACTGTGTGTGGAGAGAGAGTCTTTAAAGAGGTGATTAAGTTAAAGCAAGGTCACTAAAACATTCCCAGTCCAGCATGACTGATAAGAACAGGAAATTTTCACAGGACACAGGACATGCACAGAGGGAAGGCCCTGTGAGGACACACTGAGCAGACAACCGTCTGTGAGCCACGGAGACAGGCCTCAGGAAGAACTGCCCTGCTGCCACCTGGATCTTGGACTTGCAGCCTCCAGAACTGGGAGACAATCCGTGCCTGTTGTTTAAGTCCCCCTAGTCCATGGGACTTCATTCTGGCGGCCTAAGCTAGCGCACAGGCTGCACCTCACTGTAGAGACGACTGCACATACTTTAGCTCACTTGACCTCCTTCAAGCTCCCACGAGCAGCAGGGCACAAATCGTTGTTCCCCCGTTAAAGGCGGGGAATTGAGGCTCAAAGAAGGTAAGTCTGGGAGGACATGGCCTCCAGAATCCCTGTGCCAGGCTCTTTCCTCTACGCCACCTTCTCTCCGTCTGCTCAGCCGGGGCATGATCTGTCATCTGTACCACAAGGGCCCAGGCTGCCTCCCAGTGTGTGCTGGGCCTTGGCAGAGGCTGGGGACGCTCCCATTCCCATCATATCCCATTCTCCCTGCCAGCATCATCCCCATAGCCCTCCTGCCCCTTGTCCCACCCCAAAGGCTTGGGGATGCTTGGACTCCAGTCCCAGATGCCTTCCTTTCCCCAGACTTCACATCCACCTCTCCCTGCGAGATTCATCAGCACATGACTCGGTTGGCAGCTGAGCTGGAGTTAATGACAGGCGGAGCGTGCATCCCACTGAGCAGCTGGGTCAATGGCTTGGTGGGGTGGTGGGGAGAGTTCAGTTAGTCAGAGAGATACCTGCGTGCCAGGCCTAGGGCTTGGGAAAGGAGAGCAGGAGGACAGGGTGCAGGAAGGCAGGGGAGACTAGCGGGGAGAGGGAAGTCAAGACAGAAAGGAAGGAAAAGGAAAGAAAAGACATAGAAGAAGAGCGGGAAAGAGAAATGAAAGAACTAGAAGAGTTAGGCTGTCCCTGGTAGAGACCGCCAACAGGGCCAGAGCGAGAAAGCTCCCCCATTCCTTACCCCAGTTTTGTGGGGGTCATTTCAATGTGTGGCAGGCAAATTGGGGAGGTACCCACCACAGGAGGAGGCGCCCCTCTCCCCTGTCTTCAGCATCCTTTCTCCGCCTGGCTCATTTCCTTTCCCCCCCTTACTTACCACTGCCTGCAGCCCCACCCCCCAACTCAGCAGAAAAAATTCAAGTTTTCTCCTATGGGTTTGCTCTCTCTCAGCACAAAGCGTGTGCAACACGGTGTTCCTTCTGTTGGGCGGCTGCGCGGCTCCACGACCCTGCGAGGGGCACCGGCTGCTGCGCCCACGCATCTCTGGTGGTGTGGGCGGTTCCACTCAGTCGGGCACCTGCACTGCTGCTTATAGACCTGTGTGCCCCGCACTGTTTCCCGCGTGTCGGCCCCTCGCCCTGCCATCCAACGGGACTTTGCAGAAGTTATGCCCGTTGTCAACAGTTCCAAAAGGGAGTTCTCCCCATTTTTCTGAGCAGAGAATGCTCAGAGGAGCAATAGTACCTGCTACAACATACCGAGCATCAATTATGTGCCAGGGTGTCACATATATTATCTCTTATCTTTCTAACCAAGCCCTGAATAGACATTAGCATCCCTACCGTGCAGAGGAGGAAACTGAGGTTCAGCCAGGTGAGGGAGCCACCACAAGCCTGCGGAAGGTCGGGGGGGGGGGCGGTCTGAGGCCACAGCCCGGTGTAGGTCCAATCTCCCGTGGAAGAGGGGTCCTGTGGCCATCAGTGCGCCCGCCAACTGCAGGAGGCGTGGTCTGCTCATCACCCTGAACTCAGACTTCTCCGATCTTCAGACAGTTCTGTGTTCTCGAAGCCAAGCACACTTTTCTGAGCACGGAAGGGACTCAGTAAATGGTTATGGAGGATAAGGAAGTCATAGGGGCAAACAAATCTTGATTAGCCAGAACCCTTCTCGAATGGACTCTCAAATAACTAAAATGAAATTGTTGAGCTTCTATTTTAAGTGAAACAGGCAAATCACAGCCAAATACGCTTGTCTCTGCCTGTAATGTTGTGAAGATTCCCCTCCTCTCAGGTCAGCGGGGGCGGTGGGGGGAGGGGCACATGCATGTTTGCTGTAGGTCAGTGCCCACCATATAGTCCACACGTCCACCTGCATCTTGCTCAGAGACAACAGACAAATACAAGCATGACCCCGAGGCCAAGAACACGCCAAACACTCCACAGAATCAAGAATGATGATGAGGGCCTGCTGTGTTCCGAGTGGTGCATTAGGTGCTGCATGGAGTCAGGTCTGTAATAATGGCCCCACCTGTGCATTGCGGTGCGGTCACTGAAGCAGACGAGCATCGGAGATGACAGAAAACATGCAGCAGTCAGGGTGGAAAAGTGCGCTCTGCTGAGTTGACTCTCAGTTAACTTGACAATCCAATTACCCGAGCTAACCAGTCTCAGGTAATCAAGGTTACAGTGCAGTTAGGATTGACCGTACAGATTACTTATGCCCTGATGACCCAAGGTCCCATAAACACGTCCTTCGCAGAAGTGAAACAGGCGTGCAACTTTCAGTTCTCACCCGTTCCTCCCACCAGCCTCCTCCCCCAGGGGCTCCTCTAATGCCCCGATACAGCTCTCTCTGAGAATATTTCCGAATATTGTACAGGAGGGGAGGGAAAGAGAACAGGTTACAGAGTCAGCCCAGCCTGGGCAGGACTGGGCCGCCCCCTTACTACTAGCTCTCTGACAATGGCCAGTGGGCGGGCCCTCCAGGGTCTCCGTTTCCTTGTCTCTAAGGTGGGAACCACAGTACCTGCTCCTTGGAGTTCCTTCTTTATTCATTCATAGTGCCACCGCGCTCCAGGTAAGTTTTCAGGAGGCTTATGAGATTATACTAGGGCAACAAGGTAAAGGTTGGCACCAGCAGCAAAAAAAGAAAGAAAAGAAATGAAGGTAGAGATAGAGAAGAAGCCAGAAATAAGGCTGGAAAAGTGGAAATGTAAAGATCTGGGAGTGGCCACATACTTGACCCCAAATGTAGAAGCCAGTGGGGGAAGGGAGGATTGGCCATTTATTTCTGTAACTCACGGGGCTCCTAAGAGAAACATCAGATGACCAGAGCTAAGAGCAGAGAGAAAAGCCCACATGGAAGCCTCTTAAGGAGGACCTTTCACGACACTCTGAGCGACGCCCCCGTAGGAAACACCGAGTTCTGCTCTCAGCCACTCCCAGTGTAGACTGGGGTCACCCACCAGAGACCTATTTGGTGAAAGTAACAGGATTCAAGAGCGGGGACCTGGGAGGGGAAGCGTGATGAGGGTTCAGTGCCCGATTCTAGCGATACACTTGATCTGGGATAGATTTTAGACTATTTAGATTTTTTTTTTAATTCTCATCCAAGGACATTTTTTTTTCATGCTTTTTAGAGAGAGAGGAAAGGGGAAGAGAGAGAGAGAGAAACATCGATGTGAGAGAGAAACATCAATTGGTTGCCTCGCATATGCACCCTGACCAGGGGTCAAACCCATGACCTTTCAGTCTACAAGACAACACTCCAACCAGCTAAGCCACTTGGCCAGAGCAGACTATTTAGACTTCATATTCCAGGTTGTCATTTGAATAATCTCCTTAGATACTGTTTCTCTTAGCAGAGGTTTTGTTACGTCCTTGTTGAGACAGTCAGCTCAGGCACCACAAACAGCACCTGTGGTTCAGCTAGTCTGGGCTGCATTTTCAACTCATGCGCCTGAACCAGCTGCAGAGCCGAGAGTAAGAAAGGGCGGCATCCTCTTGGAGCAGCTGGGCTGAGGAGCCCCTGTGAGGATGGCCGAGGGGAAACCAGCCCCCTTCATCTGGAGACACCAACAGGCAGGCAACGCGAAGATTCTCCTCAGTAAAGAGTCCTGGGTGGATCCCAGCACACAGATGAATAGGGGAGTGAGGCCACACCATGGAGAGTGGCCATGGGAATTTTCACCTGGAAATTGTAAGCTGATGTGCACAGCATCAAAGTGTGTGGGCTTTCACAGAAAACCACTACATATGCCAGGCTCCTCGCAGGCCTTGGCATGGACTAAGTCACGTGAACTCACCTAGGGGCTAGACCCGGTACCTGCTCACTGATGAAGTGAATGAGGCAGAGGGTCCCCAACCAATAAGAGGCAAAAGCCAGATTTGAACCCAGGCAGTGGGAGCCAAAGTCCATGCTCCTAACCACATGCCATTTGTGTTTATAAAGCAATTTAAAGCATTAGAAATATCTACTGAAATTGGTAATGTTGTTCTTATGATCATTGCTCTGGATGTCACCTTCTGGCAGTAGGTGGGTATGAGACCCCCCCACCCCGCCAGCTCTTCAGGTCACTTCTAGTTCAAAGCAGTGAAATGTATGATCTGAAGGGAAAACCACATGTGTCTTTCCATCCATCAGAGTGGGGGCAGAGCAGGATGGCGTCCCATTCATCCAGGTGGTGATCTCAAACCAGTAAGAAACAAACTGAAATGATGGGGTTCAACCACATTCCTGATTTTCCTGCTCCATCTGCTGACCCTGTCTGCTATTATGAAACTGTAGTACCAAGGACGCACAGGTATCAATGACTGTGGGTCTTGGATGAGCTCGAGTATGAGTTCATGATCAATATGGAGGCCACAAAAGAGTCAACACAACCGCGCATGATCTGATATTGCTCCTGGTGGACTTCACCCCCAGGGGGTCCTGGTTAGAAATGTGGCATGTGGTTGGAAAGCCTGCCTGCTCCCCACTAAAATGCCGGCCCGCAAACGCCAGCCTTGAGTCAGCCATCGGGCCACATTTTCCAGGGCACATCCAAAAACTTGTAAATCTGCATTTGGGAGGAAGAGGGAGACATCTCCTATCTAAGATGACATCAACTATCATCGTTGGCCAGCTAATTGTTAGACATTCACAGAGTCAATAAAAGTAAGTCACCAGGGCTGAGAACTATCACTCAGAAAGTTCATTCATGGCTCCAGGCCAAACAGTTTGCATCTGGCTGGCGTTCAGCCACAGAATGTAACACAATGTGCCACATTGTACAGACGGGAGGGGCCTCCCCAGGAGCACCGTGGGCTCTGCAAACTGTGGAGCCGGAGGCTTTTACAGCTGGAAGAACGTGCTACCGGGCGCTCGCCTAGAACCAGCACCCACGTCCTTGATCCCAGGTTCGTGCCTCCAGTGACTGTCGTGAAGTCTCCTTTTATTACCAGGTCCATCTGCAGCACGTGGGCCATCCCACCAGTTTCATTACATCTAAGTGTTTTCCAGGCAGAGGAGAATTTATAACAGACTTTAAACTTTATAAGGTCCCAACTGGGTGCCTCTGATTGTTTTGTTTGCACAGACCTTTGCCAATCTGGTTAATTTGTGTGTGTGTGTGTGCGCGCGCGCGCGCGCGCGTGTGTGTGTGTGTGTGTGTGTGTGTGGTTGTTTTGTCCAGGCTTGGGTCTGGGAGTGCCTTGCTTTGTTTTGTTTTGTTTCGAACCATGAAGTAGTTCTGGTCAAACTGGATTCCAGGAGGGTAAGGCCCACTCTCTCTGGAACACTTGGCGACTAAGCCCGATTTTAAGTTTTCTATGCTCTGCTGTTAAGTGAGGCTTCCACCTCAAGGGCCTGGAGAGAAACTGTGTTGAGATTCTGTAGGGTTTGAAAGCTCTCCTGCCGTGCCAACCCTTCGCAGCCCCCTCCCTGTCCCGGGACGAAATTGTAGACAGTGGGCTTCGGAACAGGCATACCCGTGGTTGAAACAAGGGGAACACATTCCCTTTCTCCCTGAGCTCGAGCCCCCGTGCTTTGAAGGCTGTTAAGCCCCAGTGAGCTCCAATCGAGTCAGTAGTGCCAGAGGTGACCAACAGAGAAGGGGCGCCCCTAAAATTTCCCCCAAATATTTTCTATAAGCTTTCATTCAACACCATGGGTTCTACACGTAAATGAGATTGTTGAGGAATTTCTCTTACGATCAGTGCACTCTCAAGATCTGTCACACAGAGAAATGGTCTGCCCATCTCCCAGTGGCTGCCAGTGCGGGCCAAGCAGAGCTGCTGCCCATTCGGGTGCTCAGGACCCCCCAAACCAACCAGCCACGAGAGGAGCACAGATAAATAGAGATCAAAATGTCATTTTTACCAGGCCCTGTGTCTAAACATGTCACACCCTCCCGGGCAGGGGGACCTGAGTGTTAAGGCAAATCACACTTACGGTGCCAGGAACAAGATCACCCCCAGGAGAAATCTGTCCCTGTCCTGTGCGCTCTGACAGCATTTCCCGTGGGGTGACGGGGATAAGAGCGGCCAGTCCACCCTCACTCCCGAGCAAGTTATTTTCCCCTGATGGCTGGAGAGATAAAAGACCTACAGCCATAAGCTTGGGTTTACAAAATCCAGGCTCTTTTCAAACAGAAAATGTTTATGGAAAACAAAAAACTTCACACTGGCAAAAGCCTCTAAGCTGTTATCTTTGGAGACCCAAATGGCCACATTCCCAGAAAAAAATGTCGCTGTGGAGCGATCCTCAGGACGGCTGTAAAAACGCTGGCACTGGTGTGGCTGGTTGGCTGGGCGTCTTCCAAGGTACCTTCTTTCTGTCACCCAGCAGGGCTCCTATTTGGCAGGTGAAATCAATCCCGGGCAAAGGAGGGCGGGTGTCTGAGGGGCTGAGAACCCCCTGGAAGCGTTAACTGGGGACACAGACAAAGGACCACGCTGCAGGCTGTCATCAGGAGGAGCATCGGGGACTTCGCTGGGAGGGCTGAGGGTGGTAGTAAGACCGTCCCTCAGTTGGGAGAGAGCGCGGGAAGGCATCCCATGGTTGTGGTTCATGGCCGAGAGGGGAAGGGGTCTGCTGGTTGGGGTTGGAAAACAAACTCTATGAGGGGGAAGCTGCCCCAGTTAAGGCGCCTCGTGGAGACCTGGTAAGGGTTTGGAGGATGATATGTTTGGCTTAGGGGCTGACGGTGGATTGAGCTACCCTCCAGCGACCCTGTCATCCATCAGTGAGTGAAGATCTTTACTACCCACCCTCAGAGCTAACGTCAAGCTGCCAGAGTTCGTGATCTAACAGAGGGAAGGTACTTCCTCCTTAGAGCTGTCTGGACCCGCAAAGCCAGAGGGCATCCAGCCCATTGTACAGCCTCAGGCAAGGTGGCGTTGGCCACAGTGACAGGATGAGGGGACAGGGAAGAGCCACACTGCAGGATGACCCTCCCACTGTCCTGCCAGGAGGGACAGTGGAGCAATCAGGCAATATAATGGGGTGACTCTCAGGTGCATATGGGGAATATAAACACTGCATGATTCCTCATCAAGGCCAAGCAAGGGAAGTGACAAGCTAGTCTCTCCTGGGATGTGACTTCCTCTTGCCAAACTCGAGTCATAACACATCACTGAACATGTGTCTTGCTCAGCTCGGGCCATCATAACCAAAGGCCATAGACTGGGAGCTTAAACAAGAGAAACTCATTACAGTTCTGGAGGTTGGCAATCCGAGATCAGGGTGCCAGTGTGGTTGCGTGCTGGGGAGAGCCTTCTCCTGGCTCCATCCTGCTGTGTGTTCACAGGGCAGAGAGAGAGAGAGAGAGCACTCTGGTGTCTTCTTTTAATGGCATGAATCCCATCCTGGGACCTCACCCTCATGACCTCATCAAACTGCCTGGTCACCTCCCACAGGCACATCTCCAAACACCATCATTGTGAAGGTTAGGGCTTCAACATATGAAGGCGGGGGGATTCAGTCACAGCAGCATGTTTGCCATAAATCCAATCCCTCTCTAGTATCAATCTTCATTAAAAAGCAATACTGTTTGACTATGTCAGCCTTAATATTAGCATATTAAGTGACCGTGACAAAGGAACCAGATAAAATAAATGCTCACCAAATATTTGTTCTTTACCCCGAACTGTGCCCCCTTTTCTTCACTGTGCTCTGACTAACCCTCAAACGTCTTATTTCATCAGCAAAAATGCAAGCCAGAAAGCAGCAAAGCAGTATCTTTAATTAACTAAAAGAAAAATTTGTCAACCTAAATTTCTATACAAGAAAAACTATCTTTAAAAACCAAAGGCAAAACAATGACTTCTGAGACATACAAAAATAGAACAAATTCATCACCAGCACCCCAGAGGACAAGAAATGGTAAAGAAAGTCCTACAGACAGAAGGAAAGTGATCAATCGCAGATGGAGACATGTGCCCACACACAGGAATGAGGAGCCCAGATGTGGCTGATACGTAGGGAAATGTATTAGATTTGCTTCTCGTGGTTTGAATAGCTTTAAAAGATAACTGGTTGCACAGAAATAATGACAATGTAGTATGGGCTTTATAACACATGTAAGAGTAAAGCGTGCCACAACAACAGCACGAGGACATCAGGAAAGGAATGAAAGTACACTGCTGTCAGGGTCACACATATTGTGTACATATGTGTGATGTATGTACATATGTGTGATGTGTGTACATATGTGTGGTGTGTGCATCTGTGCGGTGTGTGCATATGTGTGATGTGTGTGCATATGTGTGATGTGTGTGCATATGTGTGATGTATGTGCATGTGTGTGATGTGTGTGCATATGTACCACTCACAGCAGACTAGATTGAATATGTACGTTATAAATCCCAAAGAATTACCAAAATCAGGAATGGAAGAGAAAGCATCACTACAGATGCTATAGATATTAAAAGGATAATAATTAAATATTATTAAAAATAGTATGCCCATAAGCTAAACAACTTAAATGAAATGGATGTATTCCTTAAAATACACAAACTATCAGTGTTCAATCAAGAAGAAATTGATAGAACCTTGAATAGCCTTATGTCTATAAACTTGAATTACCTTATATCTATTAAAGAAATTCCTTCCCAGAAAGTTTCTAGGCCCAGATGTTTTCACTGGCAACTCTTACCAAAATTTTAAGGAAGAAATACTGTGTTTTTTTGGACGATAAGATGTACTGGACCATAAGACGCACTTAGATTTTAGAGGAGGAACATAGGAAAAAAATTTTTGAAGCAAAAAATGTGGTAAAATATTGAATAACATAAATAACATAATATTTCACCAATGTAAATGTAAACAGAACTCAACAGCTAATTCGGACTATAAGATGCACCCCCATTTTCCTCCCAAATTTGGGGGGAGAAGTGTGTATTTTTTTTAAGATTTTATTTATTTATTTTTAGACAGAAAGGAAGGGAGGGAGAAAGAGAGGGAGAGAAACATCAGTGTGTGGTTGCCTCTCACATGGCCCTCACTGGGGACCTGGCCCGCAACCCAGGCATGTGCCCTGACTGTAATCAAACCAGCAACCCTTTGGTTCTCAGCCCATGCTCAATCCACTGAACTACACCAGCCAGGGCAAAAGTGTGTCTTATAATCCAAAAAATACAGTAATATCAATTCTATGCGAACTGTTCCAGGAACTTGAAGAGGAGGGGTACTGCCCACCTTGTCCCCTGGGGTCGGGTTGGCTACACCGGGACTAGACTGAGATGTTCCGGCCGCACTGCGGACCGATGCCCAGCAAGTGGGTGTACACGTGCAGAAAGTACACTTCAGTCCCCTTCTCGACCCGAAGCACAAAATTATCTTAAAAGAGCTCGTGGAACTAAACATAAGCCTAAAACTTCTGGAAGAAAATTTTTGACCCTAAGTTAGGCAAAGATTTTTTTTCATGTCTAATACCAAAAGCATAATCCATAAAGGAACAAATTAGGACATTGAACTTCATCAAAATTTAAAACTTCTGATCTTTGAAAGACACTATTAAGAAAATGAAATGATGTGCCACAGGCTGGGAGAAAATTATATACTTAAACACTTATATCTAGAGTATAAAAAGAACTCTCATAATTCAATAAAAAAATAAATAACTCAATAAAATAATTGGTGGACACACCCTAGGGTAATCCCCAGTGAGGATGGTCTTATTCCCCTTGACTGCAGGTAGAACCTGTGGCTTGCTTTTAACCTATAGAGTATGTATGGCAAAGGTGATAAGATGTTACTCCCTTAATGCTCTAATGTTATAGAAGACTAGAGGGAGAGAGAGATTCACTTATTAGTCTTGAAGACTAGCAAGAGGGACCTCCAGCTGCAACAGCTAGTAGGCGTCTGGGTCCTTCATAAAGCTACAAGGAAATGAAATCTGCCAACAAACTGATCCACTTGGATGTGGATTCTTCCCTAGTCAGGCCACCAGAGGAGAAATCGGCTGGGCTAGCATCATGACTGCAGCCTGGACACCCTGGACAGGGGACCCCGGACAGAGGACCAGCTGAGCCGTGCCCAGGCTTCTTTTCTTTTCTTATTTCTTTTTCAATTACAGTTGACATACAATATTATATTAGTTTCAGGTGTCCAACATAGTAAGCAGACATTTATATAAATCACAAAGTGATCACCCCAATAAATCTATACCCACCTGATGTCCTACTGAGTTATTACAATATTATTGACTATATTCCTTATGCTGTACTTTTTATCTCCATGACTATTTTATAACTGCCAATTTGTACTTCTTAACCCCTTCACCTTTTTCACCCAGCACCCTTACAGCCCTCATATTTACAATGGAATATTACTCAGCCATGAAAAAAGAATGAAATATTGCCATATGTGACAACACAGATGGACCTAGAGGGTATTAGGCTAAGGTAAATGTCCAACAGAGAAAGACAAATACTGCATTATTTCACTTACATGTGGAATCTAAGAAACAAAATAAATGAATGAACAAAACAGTAACAAACTCAGAGCTACACGCCCAAGCTTCTGACCCACAGAAACCACAAGATAGTAAACATGTGTAGTTTTAAGCCATTAAGTTTGTGATCATCTGTTATGGAGCACCAGAAACTAACAAAATGGACAAAAGCTTTGAACAGATACTTCAGCAAGACATACAGGTAGCAAATAAGCACATAAAAAATGCTAGACATGATTAGTAATGAGAGATATTCAAAATGAAGCCACAATAAGCTACCACCGAACACCTTTTAGAACTAATGAAAGTGTTATAAAGAATGTGGAAGAATTGGAATTTGCATACACTGCTGGTTGATCTGTAAAATGGTACGGCCTACTTGTAAAACAATTGGACAGTTTCTTGAAAATTAACTGTATACCTACCATGTAACCCAAGATTATTGTCAGAGGTATTGTCCCAAGAGAAAGGAAATCATGTTCACCCAAAGTTTTGTACATGAATGTTCATAATACCTTCATTTATAATAGTCAAAAGCTAGAAATACCCCTTGCTGCACGAGGTGAATGGATCAACATGCAATAAACTACTACCAAGCGGTAAAAAGAAATAAACTATTGATATCCATTACAACATGGATGAATCTCAAAATAATTCTGCTGAGCGAAAGCCACACAATAACTTGGGACTTCCAGCCAAGATGGAGGCATAGATAGATACACTTTGCTTCCTCGCACAACTGAAAGAAGGACAACAACAAATTTAAAATAAGAAAAATAACCAGAACTGCCAGAAAATTGAACTGCATGGAAGTCCAACAACCAAGGAGTTAAAGAAAAAACATTCATCCAGACTGGTAGGAGGGGCAGAGACGAGCAGCCAGGATGGAGAGGACTTGCCGCAAGGTGGTGGCTGGAGGATCAGCGCAGGTGAGGGGGTGTCTGGTGGAGCAGGCGGTCCCACATTTGTGTGCAGATCAACTGGGAGGAACAACTGGGGAGTGAGACAGACTGCACAACCTAGGGTTCCAGTGCAAGGAAATAAAGCCTCAAAACCTCTGACTGAAAAAATGTGTGGGGGTTGAGGTGGCAGCAAAAACTTCCAGCCTCACAGGAGAGTTCATGGAGAGACTCACAGGGTCCTAAAATGTACACAAACCCACCCACATGGGAATCAGCACCAGAAGGGCCCAATTTTCTTGCAGGTAGCAGAGGAAGTGACCAAAAGCCAGCCGAGAGCTTAGCAAGCATCATTGTTCCCTCTTGGGACCTCTCCCCCACATACAGTGCCACAACACAGTGACGTGGGTTGCCCCACCCTGGCAAGTACCTAAGGCTCCACCCCTTACTACGTAACAGGCAGGCCAAACAAAAAAATATGGCCCAAATGAAAGAACAGATCAAAGCTCCAGAAAAAATACAACTAAGCAATGAAGAGATAGCCAACCTATCAGATGCAGAGTTCAAAACATTGATAATCAAGATGCTCACAGAAATGGTTGAATATGGTCACAAAATGGAAGAAAAAGTGAAGGCTATGAAAAGTGAAATAAAGGAAAGTGTACAGGGAACCAACAGTGAAGGGAAGGAAACTGGGACTCAAATCAATGATTTGGACAAGAAGGAAGGAAGAAATAAACATTCAACCAAAACAGAATGAAGAAACAAGAATTCAAAAAAATGGGGAGAGGCCTAAGAACCTCCAGGACAACTTTAAACATTCCAACATCCAAATCATAGGGGTACCAGAAGGAGAAGAGGAAGAGCAAGAAATTGAAAACTTATTTGAAAAAATAATAAAAGAGAACTTCCAGGAAGTCCAGGAAGCTCAGAGAGTTCCAAAGAAGTTGGACCCAAGGAAGCACACACCAAGACACATAATAATTACATTACCCAAGATTAAAGATCAGGAGAGAATCTTAAAAGCAGCAAAAGAAAAGGAGACAGTTACCTACAAAGGAGTTCCCATAAGATTATCAGCTGATTTCTCCAAAGAAACCCTGCAGGCAAGAAGGGGTTAGAAAGAAGTATTCAAAATCATGAAAGGCAAGGACCTACATCCAAGATTACTCTATCCAGCAAAGCTATCATTTAGAATGGAAGGGCAGATAAAGTGCTTCCCAGATAAGGTCAAGTTAAAGAAGTTCATCATCACCAAGCCCTTATTATAAGAAATGTTAAAGAAAAAGAAGAAGATCAGAAATATGAACAGTAAAATGACAACCAACGCACAATATCAATAACTGAACCTAAAAAAAATTTAAAAACCTAAGCAAACAACTAGAACAGGAAGAGAATCACGGAAATAGAGATTGCATGGTGGGTTATCAGCAGCAAGGGGGAGCGGGGAGAATGGGGGAAAAGATACAGGTAATAAGAAACATAAATGGCAGGTACAAAATAGACAAGGGAGGGTTAAGAATAGTATAGGAAATGGAGAAGTTATATGAACTTATATGTATGAACCATGGACATGAACTAAGGTGGGGGAATGATGGTGGGAGGGGGTAAAAGGTGGAAGGGAATAAAGGCAAGAAAAAATGGGACAACCGTAATAGCATAATCAATAGAATAGATTTTTTAAATATTTTTAAAAAGAAAGAAGCCAGACAAAAAGAACGTCTACTGTTTGATTCCACTCATATTAAATTCTATAAAGTACAAACGAATCCATGGGGACAGAAGGCAGTGGGGGCCCAGGGGAAAAGCAGGAAGAGATTACAAGGTAGCATGGGTAGGCATTTGAAAGTAATGAATGGGTTCCTTGTCTTGATTTTGCTGAAGGTTTCACTGATGGATAACATATATCAAAATTGATCAAAATAATGCACTTTAAATATGCCTGGTTTATCATGTGCCAAATATACCTCAATAAAGCTATACATTTTTTAAGGAAAATGAAGAATTAAGGAAGAATGACAAAGGTGTTTTTAGATAGAATGTGCATGGAAGGCTCTCTGCGGAGGGGCCACCTATCTCTGCTCAGACCTGAATAGGAGCAAACAATAGGGCTTTCTGGGGAGACGAGCAGTCCAGGCAGAAGGAACAGCAGCTGCCAAGGCTCTGGAGTGGGACCGTGGTTGGCAATCAGAGTGTAACATGGCTGGAACAGAGCGAGCAAAGGGCACAGGAGAGGTCAGAGAAGAAGACCTGGATCGTGTAAAACTTGTTCTGAGAGAGCTGAGAATATGCCAGATTGCTTCATACTGAGTTGTGACATGATCTGACTTATGTTTTAAAATTATCATTCTGCCCTGGCTAGTGTGGCTCAGTCAGTTGGAACATCTTCCTGTACACCAAAAGGCTGCAGGTTCAGTTCCCAGTCTACTAGGTTGTGGATTTGATCGCCGGTGGAGGAGCCTGTAAGAGGCAACTGATCAGTGTTTCTCCCTCACGTTGATGTTTCTCTCTCTCCCCACCCCATCTTCCTCTCTCTATAAAAGCAGTGAAAAAATGTCCTCAGATGACAATATAAGTAAGTAAATAAATACATAAATAATCATTCTAAACCATGACTTTCATTGTGACCTATTAGGGAGGACGGGAGCAAGGAGACACATTAGTGGACTGTTGCAACACCTAAGCAAGAGATCCTGGTGACTTGCTCCGGGATAGTTTTGGGGCAGATGGGAAGTGATGAGAAGTGGGATTATTTCAAAGACAGAGCTGTTTTGTTTTGCTGATACATTGGACGTAGAGAGTGAAAGGAAACGAGAAGTCATAGATGATTCTAAGGTTTGCTCTAAATGTCTGAAAAAATTAATTTGCCCATTACTGAAAGAGGGAAGTTTAAGTTGCCAGTTTCTAAGACAGGTTTAGCACAGGATACATGCAGGTCAAGGTGCCTATTAGACAGCCAAACAGCAGTATTGCACAAGCTGGCTATATGAATCTGTAATTAGGGGAGAGAGATCAGAGCTGGGGCCAGAGACAGAAATGTGAGAAGGAACAGAGAGGAGAGGTCTGGGGACCCCCAGCAGTAAGAAGTCTGGAAAAAGAGGGAAAAGCAGCAAAGATGGCTGATGATGAACAGCAGTGAGCATGAACTAAGGGAAGACGGTGTTCCAAGAAATACGGTGATCAGTTGTAACAAATGCTGCTGACAAGTCGAAGTGAGCACTCTGCATTGACCCCTGAATGTAGCAACAGACCACCTTGGGTTGGGATGGGCTGGTGGAACAACTGGAGTTGAGGAAGTGGAAACAGCAAGTTACCGGTGAGTTTTGCTATCAAAGCAAGCAGAGAAATTGAGCAGTAGCTGAAGGGGGCTGTGGGGGTCAAGGGAAATTTTTTTCTAAGATTGAAGGTATTATAGCATGTTTGTATTCCGATGGGAACACTCTAGTAGAGAGCAGAGAAGTAAAAATTAATGATGCAAGACGGAGAAAGAGAAAGGACAACTGCAGGGGGGGAAAGTCCTTGAGCAGTGGGAGCAGTAAGAGATGAAGATGAAGAGGTAAGAAGAATCTAGCTGTGGAAGCTCCCTCCACATCTCCGGATCCGAGGCCAGAAACCTAAAATTGAGAGTGCCTATGATGTCCAAAGCACTCTCGGGTCACTCTTCTCAGCCACCATGGGAGGACCTATCTTTGGCTTCACCCTACAGATGAGGCAACGGAGTCTCACAGAAGCACGATGACCCTCTGTGTCACCCACAAGCAATCCCAGCTGTGCCTAGCCCACAGCAGGTCAACCTGAGCACAAGAAAGCCGTGCCCCCACCCTCCACACCTCCCCAGCTGCTCCCCACATGACACCCGAGCACTGAGCCTGGAGCTGAGACCCAGACTGTGCAAAGCACACTTTCACTCTTGCCATTTGAGCTGCCACTCAGGTACAGAGTGCAATGTGCTCCATCGGAGTTCTTTGCCACCCTCCTTCCCCACAGATATAAAACCATGGAACAGTAAAGCTGAAAGAGACCTCAGAGATCAGCCAGTCCACCCCTATTTCTATAAAAGAAACTGAGGCACAAGGTTAAATAGGCCCACGCTCAAAGACAAGCAGAGAAAACTGTCATCTCATTGCCCATGGGCTGTCAAACGCCGCCTCCCTTGTCCCCAGAGGTGTGAGTGCACACACTCATGTGTGCAAAATCGATTTGAAGATGCAAATTGGCTACATCCAATTTCATCCACTGTCCTCGAAATTTAAAAGCTCTGCTGACATGCACAGAGCAAAGAGTAAATTGTCCCCCAGAGAGCCATAGTCTTGGAAACTGCCTCACGTGGCCCTGTCCAAGGTGCTAGGCGGGTGGAGGTGGTGAGAAAGAAGCCTATGACTGGTGGGGACCAAATGTATCCTCCTCTGAAAGGAGAGGGGAAGAGAGGCTGGGTTTGGAGCAAAGACAGAGAAGTGACTCCCTCAAATCCATCTTAGTTGGAAATGGATTGACACCTTTGTCCAGGACTCCCAGCAGGGTTGTTTTCCAAGGTAAATATGTGTCCTTAGGGAGATACAAGATGACTACGGCTCTGGGTTTAGAAAGAGGATGGAAGAAACAAAATTTTTAAATGGCTCCATTACTCTCAGGGAGACTCAGGACACCCCCTGAGTGGAAGGGCCTCCAGCACAGGACACCAGTTGACCCCAGGCCTGACCCTCTGACGTGGCAAAGAAAGTCACCCAAAAGTAGGTAAATCAGAGCTCCACGTCTTGATTACAGGGGTGGTTTTCAAGCACTCTTTCAGGAGCAGAAACAGTGTTTCAAACAAAATCTGATTCAGAAGAAGGAGAATGCAAAGCTACTGTGCCTGGAGCAGGACAGGGGGCTGGCAGCCCACCCTTGGCTGATCCCAGACCTCGGAGGCACCACTGCTGTGCAGTAGGGTTTTCAGAAAGTTAAAATCCACTAGATCACAAAAGGTCTGTGGATCTCTGCCCCATCTCACTCTCTGGCAGGTAAATAGCCCTGCCCGATCTCAGTCTTTAATGAATGACGTGTCACCCATCCCAAAACCTAAATAGCACGACTTTTGCCCCCAGTTGCAAAAAGTTTTGGTCACTGAAAGACCTGGACTGTACCACATTTTCCGACCAACCATGGTCTTCCCTGCACCCTGCTTGCAGGTTCCCAGTGCCCGACATGGGTGTCTCTCATTGGTGGTCTTCACCCAGCCCAGGGCCATGCTGGGGACAACCTCATGCCTCTGCCTCTTTGAGTGGACTCGCTGGTGCCTCTCTGGAACTGATGCTGCCAATGACTGCCATATCCCTATTTAGGTGGCACCCTACAGCAAGCACTCATCCCTCTCTGCATGAGGGCTTTCTTTCAGTCTGCAAGTCCACAGGGCCATCCAGAAACTCTGAGTCAGTGTGCCAACAGAAGCCCCCAGCCAATAATCTTTGGATGAGATAAGTTAGAGGAACGCCCTAATCTGTTCCCAGTTCTCCTAGTAGAACCGAGCCCAGGTTCCCACAGTAGTAACTTCCACAGGGACACACCCTCTTCAGCTTTCTTCCCTTCCCTGTGCAAGTGCTTCCAAAGGTCAGCTTCCAGAGAAGCTCCATGCATTCAAATCTTTGGTTTGGGTAATGCTTCTGGAGGGACCCCATGGAAGGATTTGGTGCCAGAATGAGGGTAGGAAGCAGACCTTCAGCATGAGGTCCTGGGCTAAGGTCACATGTCAATCAGAGCAATGAGGACCGCACTGCTGGTGGTCAGTGGAGTGGTAGCAACCCTAACATGCTCTAGCACCGCAATTGCTGAGACTCTCACCTGTGATGAAATCGTAGCTGAAGAGAATGCACTGACTTATACAACGGGCAGTTACTCAAAGTACAATCCATGGGCCAGCCGCAGCCCATGACCTGTTTGACCCCAGTCTCTGGCAAGGTAAGTACAGAAATTGAGAGGAACCATATGGAAACTCTCATAACAATGTAGCAGAGTAAGTTTATATCTGTTGTATCTAATGATTATAAAAATTAGATTATATCATGTACATCTTTTTTATTTTTCTAATAATTCATCATGCCACAAAAGTTTTCTTAAAAACAATTTCATCACAATAAATCAGGGGTGTCAAACTCATTTTCACAGGGAGCCACATCATCCTCGCAGGTGCCTTCGAAGGGCTGAATGTAACTTTAGGACTATATAAATGTAACTACTCCTTCGCTAGGGGCAAGGAGCTTGGCACTGCCACTGGGTAGAAACAAGGTGCCGGGCGGGATAAAACAAGGCGGAGGGCTGGATTCAGCCTGCGGGCCTTGTGCTTGCCACCTGTGCACTAGATAGCCTGAGAAGCACTAGCCAAGACTTAAAAACTTTGGAGGTGGTGTTGATGATGACGATTAAGGAGCTAGTTAACTCTCGTCAGCAGCCGCCCAGGTTCTGAAGGGATAATCTGGCAGGCTCAGATCAGGCGAGTGGTGAACCAGAACACCAGAAGGGCTCCAGCTCTTGTCCCCTGCGACCGAGAGGCAGGCTGAGCCAGACATCAGGTTCCATGTCTGATTATAAGAGTGGCAGAGTTATGAAGGTGGTTGGATTCACAGATTCCAGAAAACCTTTAGTATTGATGGCTGGACCCTGGTAAGGAATGAAGGGGACCCTGAGACCCATGACAAGGACATTTGGGTTGGTACCTTTGAGAACCTTGAAGTTACAGATTTCCAGAATCCTCTGGGCCAGCAGAAGTGCCCTCTTTCCAAGGAGAGGGTCAGGTCTTTATTTGTCTGGGTCTATGCAAAAGTCTCACCAAAGTCTACTGGGCCACAGATGATTCTTATTCTTCACAAGGGCAATCCTCAAGGGACGCATGCCTGCCCCTATCCTCTTTGTTTCTAGATCAACACCTTGGACCAATTTTCAGGATGACTTGACTAGGAAAGCTCGTCACTCCTTATGGAAGGAAACAGATCATTCAGCAAAAAGCTGTTGCAAGGAGCTTAGAGAATATGTCTACAGTGGGCCTTGGGAGGGACGGTGTGGGGTGAATGGATATTAGATTGGGTTGAGCACAGTTCCTTGATAGCAGAGCACTTTCCTGTGACTCAGGACATGGTGCCCTGACACACACACCCAAGGCCAGTTTTAATACACCATTGGCATGGCTTCTCGGAGGCTAGAAACAATACTGTACTATGTTTCTGGCATATGAGGTAGAAATGCCAGAACTGCCTTGTCAGAGTATTGACGAAGAGAACAAAAGGTTCAGAGAGGTACCCTTGTTGGACTGAATCTACTATGTTTGACCAGAGAACACGCTCACTGACCATGTGCCCCAAGAGGGCCCTGAGGACATTCCCTACACTAATGCAGTAAAATTATGGGACACTGTGGTCAGAAGGTCAGTGGCAGGTATTGTCTGAGGCCTGAGAAAACAGTGGATGATGCTCCCAAATGTCAACAGGGCTAAGGTTCTGTAATAAACAAGACCAAGTCAAAAGCAAGGTGAATGCAATTATGGGATGGACAACAAGGCTGGAATGATAAGCTTGACCTGCTAGGATCTGTTGCAATGACTAACAACCCATGTGATTACTAGAGGTGAGATAGATGCTCTCTGCCAACAAAGATATTGCTTGACTTATCTAACCAAAAATTATCAAGAGGGGGTTAGCAGAGGCCTATTGTTGGCCTCCACAATAGAAAATTGTAGGCCCTACAACTAAGGATATAAAGAAGCCACATTGAGACTGGTAGGATGAGCAGAGACCACAACAGCCTGAGCGTGCACTCACGTGTGGCAGATAATAATTGGAAGGAATATCTCAGATGCAGAGGTCCCCCCCTGAGGGGCACAGGGGTCCCAACCCCACACCAAGCCTCCCAGCCCAGGGTTCCAGGGCCAGGAAGAGAAATCCTCATAACTTCCGGCTGTAAAAAACCAGTGGAGATTGTGACTGAGTGAGACGGAGGGCTTCTGGAGTCCTAGGCAGTTCCTCTTAAAGGGCCCATGCACTGGATTACTCAGACTCACTCAGACTTACTCAAAGTTCCAGCACTGGGGCAGCAGGGACATACAGGGAGGAACTAAGTTGTCTGACATCAGGGTGAGAACTGAAGGGGCAGCTTTCTCCCAGACAGAATTGCTGACAGAGGCCATTGTTCCTTTTCTGGGTCCTCCCCCCACAAAGTCTGCAGGTGGGAGCCAAATCCAATTCACCATCAACCTGGCTAACACTTTTTGCTCAGCCCTGGTGATTCCTGAGACCCCACCCATCCAACTTGTGGGCCCACCAAAGCCATTTCCAGTGGCTTTTTCATACAAATGAATTGTCTTTGCTCTTGCTCCAGATTTCCCTAAAATCTCTCAAACAAGCAGCATCTGGACATGTTGTGCCTTGTACCTCTCACTAAGTGGCCCTTGGCCTGGCACTAGCAACTGCTGACCTTGGTTTGCACTTTGGCCTGTCCTGAGCACCTCCAAGCCCAGCACACATAGCAGCCATCTGCAGATCACTTTGTGGCTCATTCTGGGTGGCCCTGGGCAAGGCACAAGTTGTAGATGGCTTTGGCCTGCACCTCCAAGGAGGCCCCAGAGCCAGTGTATCCAGTGGACAGCTTCAGACCACATCAAAGCACCACCCAAAGTCCTCTGCAAAGGATACACTTGAGGGGTGGACTCAGCAGGCACCAGAGCCCCACTGAAGTAACTCCTTCTCCATGGGGTGGGCCCCTGTACAGCTGATCCTCCATGGTGGTCGAAACCAGTCTTCAAAGCCAATGGTCCTGGGGTAAATCTCTTCCATTGAGGTGCCAAAGGCAATTAAAGCTCAACTATGACAGGAGGGTTTACACAGCACACACGGGGCGGGGGGGTGCACCTGGAATACTAGTTTGGGTGATTGGGGAGGCTGTGCTGCTGGACCCTACAGGACACCTACTACATAAGGCCACTCTACCAAGCCCAGGGGATGTAACAGCTCTACTAATACATAGAAACAAGCATAGAGAGGCAGTCAAAATAAGGAGACAAAAATATATGCCCCAAATGAAAAAACAAAACAAAAACTCCAGAAAAAGAGCTAAATAAAATGGAGACAAGCAATCTATTAGATGCAGAGTTCACTGGTTATAAGGATGCTCAATGAACTTAGGAGAAGAGTAGATGAACTTAGCAAGAACTTCAACAAATAGATAGAAAACATAAAAACAGAGATAGAAAACAGAAAAGTCAGAAATAAAGAATACACTAACTGAAATGATGGCTACATGACAGGGAATCAACAGTGGAGTAGATGAAGCAGAGGATCAAATCAGAGATTTGGAAAATGAGGAAGCAGAAAACACCCAATAAGAACAGCAAAAAGAAAAAGGAATCCAAAAAATGAGGATCGTATAAGAAGCCTCTGGGACAGCTTCAAGTATACGAACATTCATATCATGGGGATGCCAGAAAGAGAAGAGAGAGAGCAAGGAATTGAAAACCTATATGAAAAAATAATGATGGAAAACTTCTCTAACCTGATGGAGGAAATAGACATACAAGTCCAAGAAGTGCAGAGAGTCCCAAACAAGATGAACCCAAAGAAGCTCACACCAAGACACATCATAATTAAAATGTCAAAGGTTAAAGACAAAGAATCTTAAAAGCAGCAAAAGAAAAGCAGTTAGTTACCTACAAGGTATCTCCCATAAGACTGTCATCTGATTTTTCAACAGAAATTTTGCATGCCAGAAGGGGCTGGCAAGAAATATTCAAAGTGATGGAAAGCAAGGACCTACAATCAAGATTACTCCACTGAGCAAACCTATCATTTAAAAGAACAGATAAAGAGCTTCCCAAATAAGAAAAAGCTAAAGGAGTTCATTACCACCAAAACAGTATTACAAGAAATAGTAAAGGGTCTTCTTTAAGAAGAAGAAAAAGATAAAAAAATATGAATAATAAAATAGCTATAAATACATATCTATCAACAATTACTTTAAATACAAATAGACTAAATTCTCCAATCAAAAGACAAATGGAGGCTGAATGGGTAAGAAAACAAGACCCTTACATATGCTGTCTACAAAAGACTCACTTCCAATTGAAAAACACACACAGGCTGAAAGCAAAGGGATGGAAAAGATATTTCACAGAAATGAAAACAAACAAACAAAAGTTGTGGTAGCAATACTTAAAACAGACAAAGTAGACTTTAAAACAAAGGCTATATAATAAGAGACAAAGAAGGACCCAGCAATTCCACTGCAAAGAAACCCAAAACATTAAATAGAAAAGATATATACATCCATATGTTCATTGCAGCATTATTTATAATAGCCAAGATATAGGAACAACCTAAGTGTCCATCATTAGATGATTGGATAAAGAAGTAGAGCATGTATACAATGGAATATGACTCAGCCATAAAAAAAGAATGAAACCTTGCCATCTGCAACAACATGGGTGGACCTAGAGGGTAATGTGCTCAGTGAAATAAGGCAGACAGAGGAAGACAAATGCCAGATGATTTCACTTACATGTGGAATTTTTTAAATAAAATAAACAAATGAGCAGTACAGAAATGGATTCATAGATACAAAGAACAATTTGACAGTTGCCAGATGGGAAGGAAGTTGGGGACATGTGAAAAGGTGAAGGGAGTACGAAGTACAATTGGTAGTCACAAAATAGCCATGGGAATATGAAGTACAGCATAGGGAGTAGAGTCGATAACATCGTAGCGACTGGAGATGCTGTCAGATGGGTATGAGCTTTGTCAGGGTGATCACTTAGTGAGTTATGTCAAGTCATCACTGTGCTGTACGCTAGGCTGTACAATAATATCGTATGCGGTTTGAAAAATAAATTTTTTAATTACTTTATTGTTGTTCAGTTACAGTTGTCTGCATTTTCTCCCCCCCTCCTCCCTACCCCATCCAAACCCACCTCCCTCCCCTGCTTCCACCCTCCCCCTTGGTTTTGTCCGCGTGTCCTCTATAGTGGTTCCTGAAAACCCTTCTCCCCACAGCCCCCCCCCTCCCCTCTGACTATTGTTAGATTGTTCTTAATTTCAATGTCTCTGGTTATGTTTTGCTTGCTTTTTTCATTTGTTGATTATGTTCCAGTTAAACATGAGATCATATGGTATTTGTCCCTCACTGCCTGGCTTACTTCACTTAGCATAATGCTCTCCAGTTCCATCCATGCTGTTGCAAAGGGTATAAGCTCTTTCTTTCTCTCTGCTGTGTAGAATTCCATTGTGTAAATGTACCATAGTTTCTTGATTCACTCATTTACTGGTGGGCACTTAGGTTGCTTCCAGCACTTGGCTATTGTAAATTGTGCTGCTATGAACATCGGGGTGCATAGGTTCTTTTGGATTGGTGTTTCAGGGTTCTTAGGGTATAATCCCAGCAGTGGAATTGCTGGGTCAAAAAGCAGTTCCATTTTTAGTTTTCTGAGGAAATTCCATACTGTTTTCCACAGTGGCTTCACCAGTCTGCATTCCCACCAACAGTGCACTAGGGTTCCCTTTCCTCCGCATCCTCTCCAACACTTGTTTGTTGATTTGTTTATGATGGCCATTCTGACCGGTATGAGGTGGTATCCCATCGTGGTTTTAATTTGCATCTCTCTGATGCCTAGTGATGCTGAGCATCTTTTCATATGACTCTGGGATGGAAACCCATCTGGTTTGTAGACCTGAGCGAGTCCTTAGACCCAGAGACCATCGAAGGAAAGAGAGACCATGTCCCCTTGACAAAAGACCCTCAGAAAAAATGTCTCAGAAAATATACACCATAGTAATGCTCTCATCTTTTCCCCTAAAAGAACTCTGGGCCATTTACTAGATAACTGTATACCAGGGACAAGGGAATGCCCAGAAAGTTCCAGGGCTGTTAGACACAGGGTCTGAGCATATTAACACTGACATCAAGAGACACTGTTGGAGCAGGAGCACAGAGAGGCCATGTAGTAAATAGACCGCTGGCTTATGGCCACTTCACAGTGGGTCCAGGGGGCACAGCCTTGCTCTGTGGTCATTTCCGAGGTCACTGAGTGCACAGTCCAGATGGATGCACCTAGGAGTTGGCAGAACTCTCCCTGACCTGTGCATCAGAGCCATTAGGGTAGGAATGGCCAAGTGCAAGTCTTCTCCTGCCGCACACACACACACGCTTATACCCATCCTCACGTACACACCCAAACACAGCACACACTCACACATACATACAGACACACACATATACGCTAGGCCAAGAGAGTAAACCTGGAGCAATACTGCATCTTCTATGGAAATATAGAGACCAGTAGCACCTTCAAAGGCTTAAGGAATACCAGACAGTGGTCTCCATCATACCCCCATTTCATTCATCAACAAATTCAGGTTCAGTGGGTCACAGAGCATGACCCATCTGCTATAAGTTACTGCTGTAACTTAACAAAGTGGTGGTCTCAACTGCAATTCTTTTTCCAGATATCTCTAGCAGAACAGATGGACGCAGCCCCAATATTTACATGCATGGTTCCCAAGCTGGTGAGTGAATTTTTTCCAACCCCTTTCAAGGAGGATGGAAAAAGTCTACATTCCCTTGGAATGCACATCTTACATATTAATGGTCTTTCCCAACTCAATTTAGCTCTGGTGCTCCCTGTCACCATATAGTTCAAAGGTACCTTGATTTTCTGAATATGCCACAGAATATTGGACATGCCCATTACACTGATAACAGGCCGGGTGAGCAGGAGGGGCCGGCACTCAGACGCCCTGCTAAAGTATGTGCACAGGGGGAAGAGGTGAGCCTCACAAAGACACAGAGCGAGTTCCGTCATGTCAGTAAACTTTTTAAAGGTCCAGTAGTCTGGGTACATTGAGTTTTTTCCTCCAAAGTAAAGGAGAAATCATTGGACCTCGAACATCCATCTTTAAGAGACAGGCCCTTGCTTGGCACCCAAAGACCTGGCAGGTTCCATGATGTTTGCAATTTCTGGGGGAGATAACTGTGTTGTTGGGGGTCTCTGGAGAGCTTGGGCAGGGGGATCACAGAACAAAATCCTAGGATTCTGGAGCAAGGCTATGCTACCTGCAGCAAAGCACCAGCTCCGAGCACGCTACCGGGCCGCACAGGGATGGAGCGCCTGACTGTGGAACACCAGAGAACCGTGATAAAAGCTGTCTGTTGTGATCTGGCGTCTTTAGGCCCACCAAGTTGTAAGTCGTGTGAACACTGAAGCATTGTCATTGACTGGAAATAGCATGTTCGGGACCAGGCCCACGCCAAGTCCAGAGGGCACACACAGGTAACCCACGTCCTTGGTCACCTTCTGTTGCTGCTCAATGCGCTCCCATCACCTCATGCCTCCAGGAGCCCCCATCACCAGCTGGTGAGAAAGAAAACCCTGGGACTGGTTCACATAGGAGCTAACTCCATATTCTGGTGTGAACCGGAAATAGGCCTCTGTCTCTCTGAAGCCTGACCCAGGGGTGGCCCCGAAGTCAGGAGTGAGGGGAAGTGTCCCAGTGAAGAGAGCCTCAGATACTGCAGTGCTCCCAGCCCGGCGTGATGGGAGAAGGGGCCCACCGCCGTGTGTACAGGGGTGAATGGCTTACAGCTAGTCACAGTCAGGAGCCTGGAAGGAGGAACACAATTGGAAGATGGGGACAAAGTACATGGATCTTTCTCAATGCCCATCAGAGAGCTAACAGAGTGGGCATTGAACAACCAAATGGACAGGATCCTGAATAGGTCAGCCAGCTTCTGCCCTTGACCTCCCCAGTGACCGGACCCATGGTAACAGTGAAGAAGGCTGTCTATGAACCCAGCAGCATGGACTCCCTCGTGCGAAGCTGATGGAGCTACTTCCAGAGACTAACATGAAGCCTCATGATGCTGAGCCCTCAACACAGTGCCATCCCTCAAGGAGACCAAGCAGACGCTTCGAGACAGGTCGACTATGCAGATCCGCCTGCCCCGGAAGCTGTGCTTCACTCCCGTTGCATCAGTACATCTTCTAGAAACAGCTTTGCCTTTTTGACCCACAATGTCTTGGTCGGAACCACTGCACAAAAGCTCCCAGAATAGCAAACCCATTCTCACAGGATCCTGCGTGCCATCACCTTGGGTGAGGCTCGCTTGATAGTGAGAGAGGAGCGCAGGGACATCGAGGTCCTGCCACGTGCCCACCCCTCTGGAGCTGCCCTGCTGACGGAGCCCTGGAATGGCCCCACAGGGTCCTGCCTGGCTGCAAGATGCAATCCCTGTCCCCAACTAAAATTCATGAGTCTGAAAACCGAGGACGGCAGGAGAAGTGGCCCCTCTCACCACCACACCCAGGGACCCACCTGGGGACTTCATGGATCCTGTCCCTGCACCTGGAGGATCTGATTCATGTGATTGCAGGTAGGCGAAACCTCCAGCAGGACAAAGTAAGGGATCGTCTAACCCTAAAGTAAGGGCTGCTGCCTGGTCGTCTGGGCTCCTCATGCCAGCGAGCCGGCAGGGAAAGAGAGAAATTGTCAGAGTGGCAAGGGTACCGCTGCCCCCGCGATTATCATAAGGAGTCAGAATTTCTGCCCCATAAGGGGCAAGAAAGAGTAGGTCAACTAAAGTGACTCACTAGAGCAACTCTTGGTAACCATGAATGGGCAATTATGGCACCAGTGGTCTGACAAAGTCACCGGGCCCAGGGGTCCAGCCTCATGAGGACAATGGCTTGGTCCATCCCACTGGGCAAAGAACAGCAGAAACGCTGGCTGCCCATGAGGAGAAGTTAGAATCCATGGGAGAAAGGCAGTATGATGAAAATCACATGCAGCCTCAGAACCAACTGCAGCAGCAAACTTCAGTTTGTCTCACTAACACTCCAGTTGTCTTTAAGAAAAAAGAAAGAAAGAAAAGAAATCATAATTAGTCCTCACTTGGAGGAAGCAGTGCAAACACAGTAAACTGGGCATGAGTGAGCTGAGCCGCACAAGGGGTGGACCACAGCAGGTGTGTCAGCTCCCTACTGGCAGCCCTGGAGCCCTCTGGCTCCAGAGCAGGCCAGCAGCATCCCCAGCACCTGCGGCTCTCCCTGCAACTCTCCAGAAGGCCTGGGAATCACTGTGCATGGTATCGGCCTCGACCAGCAGCCAACGCCGGAGTGCTGAAGGTGCCAGCATCACTCCCCCTTTGGTGCAATTCCCTCGGTGTGCTGTGTGCTCTCCCACAGCCCCCAGTGGGGCGAGTCTGTTTCCCACAGACGTCACCTGCTCCACAGCACACCCTTTCCTAGCTTTCTTCCCTGCCCTGCCTCCTGTCCTTGCTGCATGGGATCATCTTCTGTTAGATAAACCGCTTGCACTCAGATTATTGGCTCAGGGTGTGTTTGGGGGAGCTCACCCTAAAACATTCCCCATGACTGCACTTCCAGCATCCCTCCTGGAGCCACCCTTAGGGACTGCCCACGTCCACAGAAGCCTCCTGTGTCACCCAGGTGTCAGGGCAACCTGGCCCCAGGGTCCCAGAAGTCTGAGGCAGCCACCACCCCACACCCAGACCCACAGGATGCTTGAGTTTCAGGTGCAGGCCAAAGACAGAGACTTCTCCTGGACAGCTGCCTGCAGAGGGGCAGGGTGACCTCAATACACCCTCTGCTGGCACTCTCTCCCTGCACTTCTCCATACCCTGCGAGGTTCTCCCCACACCAGCAGCACCCATTGGGCCATTCCTTTAGGAGAGGGGACCAGGGTTACAAATTCTCAATGGGGACATTTCAGGCACTGTGACAGCTGGGTGAAGTTGTATTTGAGGTTCCCAGGCCCTTCTCAGTGTCCCTGAATCACATCACATAGACAGCCACATGCCCCTGCACCCAGAGCACCCGAGAGAACCTGCGAGAAGCCTGGGCTCATGGGTTCCAGCAGGGGACAAAGATACTTCCATCCTGAACCCCAACAGCGAGGGAAGGGGACAGAGGGACACTGGAAGGAAATTCAAGACGGAAGACGGGCTTCGAAGAGAAGGAGGTTGACATAGAAGGCACCAAGGGGGAGCCCAGGGAAGAGGAGGATGGGCAGAGAACCTACACTCTCACTCAGAAAACACACACACACACAAACAAAGAGAAATTATCAGCAAAGGCCACAGATGAAATTTAAAGTTGTTATGGCAACCGGGACAGGTGGGTGGGTACTCGTGTATGCCTACTGAATTTACAAAATTAAAGTAAGCATTGCATTTGCTAAGTAATTAAGTAATGCCTTCTAAGTATTTCTAATCTCCCAGCCCTCAGGCCCCTGGAGGAGAGGGAATGCAGAGAGTGGGGGCGGGGCTCCTATTTGTTCGCCTGGGGGTCTAGAGAATCGCTCACAGGTGGCTCTAGATGAGATCAGCCCTCCCTAACATGGCCAAAACTAGCTCATGCAGAGAACAAACAAAGTCACTGAACTCTTGCTGGGAGCCTCCCCGAAGCCACTCCAGGCAGGGCCAGCCCAGCGCTGGGTGTCCATGGCCCCATTCATTCCGTAACCCAATCCCGCCCACCCCCACCCAAGACTGCAAGGCAAAGAGGCTGCTTGACAGTGAGGCCCCAGGGGATTTGCAGAGACCAGAGTCCAAACCCTCTGCAGAGACAACGTGAAGTTCAAAGGCACCAGCCAAATAAGGCAGTGGGCTGCGGGAAACAATTTTCCTTTCAGTGTGGGGGTTAGATTGGTTTCTTTGAAAAAAAAAAAAAGAAAGAGAGAGAGAAAGAAAGAAAGAAACCTCTGCTAAGACTCAGATGCGCCATCGTCGCTGATCTTCCCTGGGGAAATAAATTGCACAGAATGCTGTATGCAAACACAGCTCCAGACACAAACCCCACTGGCAGCACGGTGGCACTTCTGTCCTCAGGGAAATAAATCCCAATGTCTATATATCTCTATCTATAGATACACACACGGAAAAGGTCGCACCATGTCTCCTTCGGTGCTCCTTTCACTTGAAATTAAACAGTAATTGTTTCAGTGTTTAGTCTCCGGCACAGACCAGAACGGTAGATTGGAAACAGCTCTGAAGTGGCTCACTGACACCGTCACACAGGCCTTGTCGTCGTGCCCAGGGGCAAAGTAAGAGAGGGTGCGGGACACCACACGTAGGGATGTGTGTGACGTGAGCATCGAGGAGGCCCTGCCTGACTCGATAACCCAGCCAGGGCCTGGTGACGCGTGGGTGGCCCCACAGGCCACTGGGGCTGCTCCCAGGTCCTCCTAGTTCGGCAGTGGTGGTGTGTCCCCAGGATGGACGGGTCCTCTGCTTTCCTCCCACAGTCGCGACCAGCCCAGCTGATAACTCTAAGTCCCACTGCATTTGAAAGCTTTGGCGGCAGAAACAGTCTCATTTTACAGTTGAAGTACTGAACGCTGGAAGCGGTGACAAAGACTGATGTAAGTTCTGTGATGGGTAGTAGTTTTCTCTCTTATGTTCACTGCATGAACAGCGCTTGGCGCATCCGGGAGGGAGGGAAAGGCTGGGCATCCTATCTCCTGGCCCACTGGTCTCACTCCATCAGAGTGGGCACCAGCATGTGGCAGCATTGTGCCTGGTGCTGTGGCAATACCAAGGTCATGATCAGACCAGAGCCAGTGGCCATGGTGGCCCCTGAGCCACCTGGCGCGATTCCATCCAACCTGGGGGCTCTGGTCTCCTGTTCACAGAATCACACCCTTGCAGACCCCTCTGCCAGACCCACCCCAGCACAGCATCCCACAGACCCCTCCCTTCTGTGACGTCTCCCAGTGTCATCGCCCCACCCTCCCCCTCAACCCCCGCCCCATTTCCTCACTACAGATGGCCAGGTCCCTGCTGGTTGGTATGCAAATACACCCACACACCCTGTCTCTCCAGCTACAGTGTAAGAGTATCCCTGGGGTGCTGTGAGCCCAGCAGGTCATCACAGGTGCTCAGTGGGCCGATGGATTGATAGGTGAACCCACAGAAGCAGTGGGGTTTCCTAAAGGACAGGAGTCAGAGGCAAGGACAGTCGGTGGGAGCACCGACTCTGGATCAGTGATGGGTGTCGGCTCTGATTTGACACCTTCCACAGCTTCTGGCACATCCAGGTTAGCAGTGTGATTGGAGAGCTTCCCGGTCGTTTCTGCTTCAGCTCAGGAGCCCCAGGCTCACTTTCTCTGTGTGCGTCTGCCCTCTCTGGCATGACCCCGCCCGACTGTACCTCCTGGCCTCTGCTCTTGCACAGCCCCGTTTGAACCTGGCTTCGGATGGTGCAACTGGCTGGCAGCCTGGAATCCCTGGGATGAGGCCTCCAGAGATTGCCCCCACAGCCCCCGAAACCTATGCTGGGGCGCGAGCATCAAAGGTCAGTCTGGGACCCCAGCACCCCCAGCTCCTGTGATCTCAGGGGGCAAAAAGAGAAGACCACCAGGACAAGACTCCTAAGAGCTGGGAAATTGGAGAGGCAGCCCAGCCCTTGGCACCTGGCCCAAATGGAGAGGCCTCTGCAGGCCCCATGAGGAACCCAGGGCCCAGGGCCCTGGCCCTCTGCACAGCACAGCCGGCCGGGCACGGCGACCCTGCAGCCTGGCGGAGAGGGGCTGCTGGTCCATGTCTGCTCCAGTAAGACCAGGCCTATCCTTCCCAGTCAGCTTCTGGGCTGAGTCCCCAGGGAAGAGGGAATGGAGCGGTCAAGACACAAGAGGAGATGTCACTTCCCGTCAAGGTCTAGCACCGCCAGCTGGGAGAGGGGCTGCCCAGGACATGCTCCTAACCCTGGCGTCACTGCCTGCCGTCTCTCCCAGGCCCCTCCACAGCGGGGGCTGGCGGCCAAGCACGGGCCAAGTCCGAGGCTGCACCTTGAGACAGAGCCGGACAAGACCCAGGGGTCCACTGATTCCATTGATAGGGACATCTGCTGAGTGTCGGGCGCTGCGCCAGGCTCTGGGGTTACAGCGAAGGACAGGAGTGGCCCAGGTCCTTCCCTCATGGAGCTCACGCTCTAGAAACTTCTCTGTACCTCCACTTCATTCTGTGGAATGGAGATGGGAAAGATAGAAGTTCGTCCACAGGGTTGCTGTGGGAATCACACGAGAAAACGAATATATGAAAGCACAGGGTAGGCTCTCTGTAAATGCAACTTTACCATTGTTTTCGTCAAGAGTGCCGATGCCGTCATGGTTGTGGTAATGACAATGACAGCGATGGCAGCTCTTGCTGTTGTCATTGTCATAACTGTCAGCATCTGCAAAGTCTCCCAGCAGCTACCTGGCTACTGCAGACCAGGCAGCCGGGGCAGGGTAATAGCGGGAGATGAGTAGTCGCCCTACTCGAGGGCTCCTGGGCGCTAGAGAAAGTCCCTGACCGGGCCTTCGGCACGAGGAACAATACGGGACACTGGACCTGAGTCCAGCAAGCCACAGCAATGATCTGGAACTACTTAAATCACACAGGGTCATTCTGGGGACCAGGAGACCCACCCTTCAAGGGGACCTGGAGGCCTGACTGTAAGAGGAGGGGTGCCAGGGCCCAGGAGGAAACGGGGGGCTTAGCAGGTTTGACCCTGAGACGGGCAGTGGAAGGCTCCCAGACACCAGCTATGGACCATGGCCTTGGCAGGGGCCACCCGTTCTAAGGCTCTTACCTGTTCCAACATCAGACTGAGGTCCTAGATCTTCGACTCGAGGAAAATGTGTGCTATCTCTTGTGTAAAAGCTCAGGGCTGAAGGACCCCCACAAGCTCATGATCACTAGAGGAGAATCCCCCCGGCACAGCCCAGCGGCAGCCGCAAGTCACCCACAGAAATGCTCACCTGTGGCGTCAGTAATGAGAATGGAAGTGGCTGCTGAGTCCCCACACTTTACATCTCCTTCTGTTTTCTCAGGGGACATCAAGACAATTGACATTGCCCAGAGTTCCCCTGAGAAGCAAATGACCCCCTGGAGATTGGGCACATGCTAATGGCCAGCAGTTCCGTGTTCTACACCAGAAGGAACCCCTGCAGGGTGCCTGGACCACAGTGGGCACTGCGGGGAATGAGAGATAAGGCGACTCTTCAGGATCTCATGGGGAGGAGGCAAACAAGGACCCCTCAAGCAATGGTGCAGAATAGGAGGTGCTGCAGGTGGGCAGACAGAGAAAGGGACAATTCCATTTGGGGGACCCCAGGGCAGGAGGAGAGAAGACTTCCTGGAGAATAGAACAGAGGGGTCACCACTTTGCAGGGCAGCAGGCCCAGCACATCCTCTTGAAACCCCTGCAGGCTCCACGAGGGGCGGTGGGGGGGACCAGCAGAGGACGGTGTCCTGGGACACGCAGGAGGCAGCGGGAAGGCATGGGCCACCAGGGACCACCACCCGACCAGCAGACGCTGCAGTGAGGGAAGAAAAGGCCCCGTCTCCTCAGCCTGGCACAGCGACAGGCTCAAAGGACAGACGCAAAGGACAATCCCATGAGGTCAGCAGATGCAACCGAGAGAGCCGCAGGGCAGAGGCCCGAACACTGGGGCAGGCCTGTTTCTCTGGGGTCGAAGCCACAGTGCCCTTCCCGTCTGGCCTGCCCCCCCACCACAGCCAGGAAGAATGGCCCCTTTGAGCTCCCCAGCTTGGAGGTCACAGAGTCACAGCTTCCAAGGCTCTGCTCATGGGTGGGGCTCGGAACAAGGGCTTCCTGCTGCCCAGGAACCGCTGGCTCAACAGGGCCCATTGTTCCAGGCGGGGGCAGGGAGCCCAAATGTCCCGTATTGTTCCTGTGGCCTCACTGGGCAGCGCTCGTGGACTCCCTCGTGGGAGTCCAAACAGCAGGCATCCCTCCATTGGCAGCCAGGGACTGGCCCTGGGAGACAGGCATCCGGCAGCAGGGTGGCCCCACTCCAGGCTCCATCCAGGCTAGCACTCTGTCACTACTTGCACTCCTGCTTCTGCCTGAGTCAGTGCTCTCCCAAAATTCCCTCTTGCTGTGACCCCTACCTAACCTCACCCCCCCCCCACTCCCATCCTCCAACCTCTCGGGCAAAGCCATCTCCCGCCACCAGCCTCCCGAGCCTGGGGACTCCGTCTGAGCTGTGCCATCTGGCCTCTCCCAGTGCAGCGCCCTGTGCCCACACAGAACCATCTTTCTCTCCATCTCTTTTCACATTACTAGCACCCCCTTTCACCCCCAGAAGCATTCCCTTTTGGGAGATAAATTATATGGCCAGACTCCCTCACAGGCGCCCTTCAGCTGCTCACACTCAGTTCCTGCCCACGCCGTCCTGCAATCTCCCCTGGGTGGCGCCCCTTCCCGGCCATGAGCGGCACTCCCATCAGACCCCACCAGGCCTGAGAGCCGGAGCCAGTCGGCAGGTGTCATCCCATTGAGCAAAAGAGGACAGCGAGGGCAGAGAGAGTGTGACCTGCCCCAGCGCCTGGATTTGGTAGCAGCAGAGCTCAGACTGGGCCAGGGCACCGGGCCAGTGCGTCTCAGCTACGGTCCGGGCTTCCCGCTGGGGACTTAACCTTTGCTCTCTGCCATTGTTCTTGAGTTGTTTCCTGTAGAGCGGGTTATCTTGTGACCGTAAGTCACAGAGCCCAGGAACTGTGGCTTCTCCTTTCCTTGGCCCAGGTACAGAGGACACACTCAAGAAATCCTCACAGAATCCATTCAAATGGTACCGAGTCCTGAGTCTTCAGGGGGCTCCCCCGAAGACTGGCGAGCCTTGTCCAACAGCGGTGTGGCAATGGTGGCCACTGGGGAGCGCTCTCTCTAAACTGCCTTTCAGTTCCTTTATCCTGTCCTGCCTTCGCTGCCTGAGCCAAGGCTGTGTGTGAGGAGGACCCCTCCCTGCTCCCCGATGGCAAGAGCCCCCACAGAGACACTCCTCCAGGGGTGGGCTCCATGGGCAGCGGCCTGCCACTGGCTGCAGAGAAAGGTCCTCGGTCTCTGTTGCAACTTTAGGCAGAGGCCCAGGCCCATGCCAAGCCCAGTCTCAACTCCTGGGGCTAGGGCCACTCTGACCACCTCTCTCCCCGCCCCACCTCAGTCTGCACAAAAGTAGCAGGTGCGTGAAGCAAGCTCTGAGCCTTCCAGGAGGCCCCACTTAACCCCACTCGGCCTTGGAAACGCTTCTCGTCTCTGGGCCTTGGTCCCCCCATCTGTAAACAAGAGGGTTAGACTAAACCAGAGCTGCCTGATGTAAATACAAGGTGGTCGCTAGATAATTTCAGATTTTCTAGTAGCCACATTTAAAACATAAAAAGAAATGTATGAGATTCATTTTAATAATGCACCTCATTGAATATAATACGTACAATATTTTATCATTTCAACATATAATGAATGGAAAAGTTTTTAGTGAGACCACTTTACATTTTTTTCATATTGTTCGAAACCTGGTTTGTACTTGACACCTGCGGCACATGCCAGCTCAGACCAGCTGCTGCTCACGTGCTCAGCAGTCACATGTCCAGGGGCC